>OY735203.1:60370035-60387535 GCA_963457665.1 Thysanoteuthis rhombus | reverse complement strand
TCAAAAGGGTTGACCTCGAGTTCTGTTCAATTGTTTGTTGTCTTCTTTTAGCTATTCATCGGTTCCTCAAATGACTATGGCATCATGTGTATCGGCTTTCATCATCGTTGTCATTGGTAGTAGACGTTCCCCGGGATTCACATCACCTCTGTATTGTTGGTGTCATGGGGCCAATACTTCCGTCTCGTCATCTCATATTCTGTGGGTCTCGAATCCGTATTTGATCTCTGGGGACCACAGTTGTATGTCGTGAGGCCTAGCGGTTGTCTGACAGTCTGGGAACATGGATAGCTTATTGTCATTTGATTTTGGTAATGGATTATAAAATGTCTAAAAGTCCTGTTTTTCCCCTGATATACTTTGCCGTCTAGTGATCTCTTCGTGTGATTTTGAGCAAAATTTTGTCATGATTCTAACTTTGAGGATAAGCCACTTGGTTTTGTTTTATGTTCGCTTTACTTTTTAAAACAAAAGTGATTTTTTTTCTTGAAACTTGAGCTTAGTCTACCGAAGGTTTCGCATCGTAAAATGTACGATGTCGTCTGCAAATCCCAGGTTACTCAGGTAATCGGCGTCTTTTCTCATTTCCTTTGTTTTCCCAATCTAGGTTTTGAAAGATGATCCTGAGAGAAGCTGTAAAAGGGTTCAGACGAGTTGGCATCACCTTGTCTCACCCTTTTTTTGATTTGGTCATTATCAAATCAACTCTTTCTGAGAGTCTGTCGTATGGTAGGTATCGTTTTTTTATGATTTATTGAGTTTTCTTAAATAGCTATTTGAAAAGTGTATATGATTACGTCTATTTTTTTTTTCTTTTGGAGTGAAAAATTGTTTGCGTCTTTCATTGAATCATGCATCGTAAATTTTGGTGTAATGTTTTAAAATGTGCCCTTAATTTGATTCCACGCAGCATGATTTTAGGTTCTAACTTGTTCTTTACAAGATGTAGAGGACACAGTCAGAAATTTGATCTTTTATTTATCAGTTTAAATGTATGTACACTAAGTTCATGATTGTTCAAGTTGATTATTCCTTTGTCTGGGTAATTTTTTTTCAAAAGTCTAAAAACTTTTGAAGCTGATTAGTAAAACTTTTAATGTTTTTGAGGTTGTGGTACAAAAAAAAAATTCGTATACTGCCATCAAAAAAAATTTGATTGGGGGCCCAATTCCTTTTTTTTTTGTTTGGTCATTGGTTTTTCTCTATGATTGTCATGATAGATTCGTTGTAAAAATAGTGTTTTTGTTATACTTTGATGTATTTTATAACCTCTGTCAGTAGTTGTCTCTGTCATGGATCGCGTCTTTTTGTGTGTTTTTTTAGTTAGATTTTTTTGTTTCAGAATATATGCATAAGTGCATAGTTTTATTCGTATTTGTATTCCTTTTGTTTCGTCCGTAGAATATTGTTTTTTTCTTGCTGGGTTATATACATATATATATATTGTCGAGTAATTTTCCGAAGATTTTTCCTTTTTTGTTTCGCTCTTTTGTTATTTGTTGCTGTCGTTATTCCGTGATAAGGATCCATCTTAGTTGTTCATGTCTTGTTGATTTGATTCGTTTAAGTTCTTTACTTTTTTTCCACCGTTGTATTTGATTGATGTTGATTTGATCTCATTGTATTCTACTAGGTTTTTTTTTTAAATTTTGTTTTAGTGTTGATCGATGGAGGTTTCAGATCCTGTAATTGTATCATTGGAGAAGTTTCATTGTATAAGGAATATGAATAAAGGAATTTTCTCCTGAAAATGCCACATTGGATGAAACCAGTCGGAAAAAATAGCATAAAATAGAATTGAATTTATACACCAAGAATTAACGCTATTCAATGTTTTTTATATATATATATATATATATATATATATATATATATATATATATATATATATATATATATATATAATATATTTATGTATATATATATATATTTACATACATACATATATATTTATACACACACATATATATATATATTTATATATATATATATATATATATATATATATATATATATATATATATATATATATATATATATATATATATATATATATATATATATATATATACGCCTGTGGTATTTGCATATTTAACTACCAGTGATCGATGTTTGAGCTAAAATAAAATTAATAATTAAAATTTCTCTTGGTGGTTTCTAGGCAGGAAGAAATCCCCACTCAAAGGCTGGCTTAACACAATTTGCTAAACCATATCATTACACTTCGACTAATTACAAATTAAGAAATACCTTGCCCATCCTTTCTCCATCACCCTCTTTTAATCACTTCCTCCCTATGTGAGACAGACCGATTAATAGACAGATGAATAAATTGCTAGATAGTTAGACTGAAAATGCAAGGTGGGGTATACATCGAAGGATTTTCACAAATTGATTTAGATCGATAATCTCTTCATAGAAACCCTCGAGGGTCCACTGTCTTCAGGCAAAAAGCCTGTTAGTGATAAAAAATGGAAAAAGTACGGTCTGTACACGTGATAAATGCATAGATGCATAGCCAGCCGAGCAGAATCATATTAAAACTGAATATATATATATATATATATATATATATATATATATATATATATATATATATATATATATATATATATATATATATATATATATATGGAGAGAGAGGGGGGAGTTTTTTAATATATATATATGTAATCAGTTAATGGTTCATTATAGAATGCTCATTCGGTTTCACTTAGAATGATTTTTGATGAACCAATGTGAAACAGAATGCACAATCTGAGATAAGGAAATTTTTACTCATTTTAAAACGTCTCTACTGATGGCATCGAGTACTTTTTGGACCTAAGATCTGCTCAATATATATATATACGTATACACACGCCTGTTGTTTATTTTATTATTGTTCTTTCCCCATGTATGTATTTAGACGGTGCTGCAAGATGAATCTTTGAACCAAGTATTCTTAAAAGATGAAACGTCATTGTAAGAAAAAAATCTTGAAAATACCACCAGAGGCATATTGTTTTTCTTGTTATTTTAGCTGCGAAAAACCGGTTAAGTGAACGTGCTGCTACTTTTACTTTTGATTCAAACACTTTTCTAATGTTCCCTGCAACGTTTCCTTGACAACCAGACTGGCCCGAGGCACTGGCAACACGTACTGTCGCCTGGGACGCTAAGTGCTAGGGGGCACCCATCATATGTCTGAAACAATAGAACTTTCCGAATACGTATGGAAAATTGGGAAAAAGTATAGATTAGACAGAATGAAAACTGTTATAATGAAAAAAACTCCCTGATGTGAAGTCAGATTTTTTTAATATATGGAGTAATTGTAATACTTCAAAAGGCCCAAAACCTCAATTTGCCTCGAGTGTTAAGAAAAATTATTAACAATTATATATATATATATATATATATATATATATATATATATATATATATATATATATGTGTGTCTGTGTGTCTGTGTGTCTGTGTGTGTCTGTGTGTGTGCGTGTACATATGTGTAAAATATCAATCTGATTCTGTCATTATTCATTTCACACTTTTGATTTTGCTTTTCAGGGCTTTTCTCCATTTGTCTCTTTCGGTGTTTACCTCCATCCTTTTTATCCCTCTACCCCCGTCTCTGTACACCCCTATCCCTCTTTCTATTTATCTCTCTCTTCACTCTCTCTCTCTCTCTCTCTTTACTCTCTCTCTCTTTCTCTGTTCCTCTCTCTATATATACCTCTTTTTCTCTTCATCTTCTGTGTTATCCTCTTTCTCTTTCCCCTGTATTTTTTCTCTCCTTTTTTCTATTTCTTCACATCGCCTCTGTCTTTTACTATTCCTTTTCTCTTCTAAATCCTTATTCAACTTTTTATTCTATGTGTTACAACGTTTTTTGTTTTCTCTTTCTCTCTTTCTTTATCCCCCTTTTCTCTCTCTCTCTCTCTCTCTCTCTCTCTCTCTCTCTCTCTCTCTCTCTCTCTCTCTGTCTCAACTACGTCTTGTTTCTGTGTTCTACTCTTTCTTCCCTTTTTTCCTCTTTCTGTTCTTTGTATTAACATCCTTCACTTCCCCATATCTCTCTGTTTTCTCTGTCTCTCCACGGGGTAAACTTTTTTTCATTCATATCCTTTTTTCTCTTTCAATGTATCTCTTTTTCTTTTCCGTTTTACCTTGTTTGTCTCCTTCCATTTCATTTTCCTCCTATTTTTTTTTCTTTCTCAATTTCTTTCTATTAGCATTGATATATACTTTCTTTCTTCTTTCCACTCACTTTCATTATTCATTCTTTATTTTCTCTATATTTTACTTTCCTTTTCCCTTCCTTTCTTCCCCCCACCTATCGTTTATCCTTCACCATGTTCACCTCCTCCTCCTTTTTCATCTTGGCTCTCTTTCTTATTCACTCTTTGATGAGAGTTTCCTTTCTTTTTTATCCCTTTTCCACTTCTCTGCTTATGAAAAATATTGACTGGACTCAGGAGGAGATATATATTTTACAAATGAAAACGTAAGAGAAAAGAAAAACAAATTTCAAAGATCAAAAATAAGTAAGTTATATGGTATCCAAGATTTTCCACTTATCAGTTTAGGTGTAGCTTCTTACTCTAGAATTGACAAAAGATTCAAGTAAAAAAAAAGTCATCATAATAATAAAAAAATTCACCACCGAACCATTACATACAATCTTTATGAAAAATGACACTTAATATATCTCCCTTATATCAGATGGAATAACAACAAAAAAAAATCATTTTTCCCTTCAAGGTTTATATATTATTACTTCAGGGTTTTTATATATAAAATATCTTTATTTAGATATTAATTTTATTATTACTTTGCATTACTCAAACAAGGTGCCGTGGACCCCATGTATCCCTCGCCCCCACCAAAACAACTGAACACCATTCTTCCTCTTTTCTCTTCTACGTCTTATCGTCTTTACCTTTTCTAACTCTTTCTTCTATTTTCCTTTCAAGGAATCATTCCCTCCCTGTCCCTTCTCTCCTCCCTGTCCCCTCTCCTCCCTGCCCTCTCCTTTCTCTTATCCATTATAACTTATTCTCTGATATAAAAAGAGACTGTCAACTAAAATTATCACCATAAGTTTCTCTTAGTTTTGAAACTGGTCTGGCTGGCTGGCTAGCTGGCTGGCTGGCTAGCTGGCTGGCTATTCTTGTATTACGCGTTCAGATCGCACCAATAGAGGAAAAAACTGGAAGTTTGATGATCCACTCTTTCTTTTTTTTTTCTTTTTCTGAAAATTTATCCCCCCCCCAGAAGGTTTTTATTCGGAGGTCAAACTTGAAATGTACCTTTATGCTAAAATGATCCATTCTGATTAATGCCTATTTTTTTAAAATTAAGTCTTTTTAGTGATCACTGCGAAACATGCGAGCGAAGTAATTCATTTGCTGATCACCCTTTACTTCTAATTCCTACTTGATCATCCCAAGCACAGCATGATGTCTGGATACGTTAATCGTATGAAGGTTTCTATTAAGTTATTCACCAGATTATCATTATCATTTGACTTTTCGACATCGCAAACTACTAAGACTGTTATTTCAGGACAGCAAGTAAACGAGGCGGATAGCAAATAAAGAATTGAGAGTAAACTTTGGACGGAACTTGAACTCGAGTCCTTTTGTTTCAGGAAGCTGCCAATACAACCGAGCTACTACTGCTTATAATGTGTATAATGCGTTTGCCTCCAGGTCAGGAAGAATTTCATATTTGAAGGAAATCTATTTGTTACTAACAAGTGTGGATATATTGGAGTTCTTTGAAAATCTCTATGCATATCGTTTATGAAAGTTTTATATCGCAACGACACGAAAAGAAGCAAATATTTAAGTAAATTATAATGATATAACTACATTGAAATGATTTTGTCAATATTAGACTTCAAATAAATGTCAGTCACAGAACGAATGTGAAGCAGCATGTTTCAAGCAAGTGATAAAATAACATGTCTGGATAGTTATTCTGTAGAAACCGTCACTTAACCTATGTTCTTTGGTAGCATGCCCTGTTCAGTTTGATCAATTGTGAAAACCGAAAAGAGGAGATTAATGAATGAGCTACCTTTTTCAACCTGTTCCAGGGCAGTGATCACTAAAACAGTTTTTATTTGGAAAAAAAATTTGTGAATGCTACCGGACACAAAATGAGTGATCATTCACACCTAAAATTATATAGCTAAACCTATTTAAGATAGGTATTTTCAAATTAAAAAAGAGAAATCATGATAAGCAGGAAATGTTCAAACATTAAGCTCTCAAGCTTCGATAGTACAGCCTGTACGCCCAATATATACCTGCATACACATACAGAGCCAGCCTGGTCAACCTAAGAACTAAAGGCACCCTTAATGACGGTTTCAGTGGACAGATTCTTATAAGATGTGTTAGAAAAAGAAAAAATATAAGAAAGTGCACATTGAGAAACAGCTTCAAAATATTTTTACCTCTGTTGATGAAGAGGGAGTGATTGAAAATGACCAACATTATCGTACAATTTCTCAATTTTCATAAGGAACACACACACTTAGTAGAAAGCAACTCCTGTTCTAGCGGTTCCTCAGCATTTCGATTACAGGTTCTGTGTTCTGTGTTTTCTCTTAAATCTATTCGATATCATTGTATACCGGAAGTTATCGAGATAAGCATCCTTCTCCGGTCGTTCAGAGCCATAAATGCTATAATTTTTACGTTCACTAAGTATGATAGTAGTATTATTATTGTTCTTTATTTTTAGCAGATGAAGCATTGATAACCATTATTTATTGTTCATTAGTATTTTCCTTCATCTAAAATATTTTCACTGGCTTTGTTTATTATTTCTGATCAGCATTTTTTACCAACTACCGTAGTCCGTGCAATTTGCGATAAAAGAAACTGAAAATATTCAATATTAAATCAATAATGGTTGGAAATAAATCTTTTAATAAAATTAAACGAGGATGACATTTTTATTTTTTCCTAGTTATTTTCTCTTAATTATATTAAAATCGATTTCCTTGTATTTACCGTTTTTAATTAAGAAAAAAAAATTTCAAATAACGGTTAGGCTTTTTCTTTCCGTGTTTTCTACTCCTCCTTTCGCCATTCGAAATCCTTTCTTTGTTCGAATCCCCTGAGCCCCAACACTTTTTTAACCAGGTTCCCAACCGAGTCTCTATATCTTTCCATTTGGGAATTTTCGCTTGTGATATTATTACCTATTGATATCGTAGATAATAAGCGGCGAGGAATTTCTTTGTCACTTCACGAACCTGTGCGTGCGTATATATGCTTGTGTGCATGTAAAAACGATGAACACAGCTGTAGATAATCTAAATCGGTTTTCCTTTGATTAACCATGAGAATGTTCTACTTATTATCATAGTATTTATTCTCTTGGAGTTATGGCAATTTTAAGTATCAAAGATCAAAATGAAAAAGAGAGATGGATAACAAGTTTAATCAAAATGAGAAAAATACACTCTTACCGACGAGATCACAAGACAGCACAGTATATTAAAAAAAATAGAGATATCATGAGGGAAACACATTAAAAACTAAAATAGCGATGGGCTAGTCATGTTTTAAGAATGACAAACAACCGCTGGATATCACATCTCACAAATTGGATCCCTGTAGATCATATGCAAAACTGTGACCGGCAAAGTATATGATGACGGGACGAACTAGACAAAGATAGAAAATATTGGCTCAGTGATGCCTATCATAGTGAACTCTAACGAATCTATGGGAAAATGTTTGTCTAAAGACGGACAAAACTTTTGAACAAAATGTCTGCTGGGGAAAAGTCGATGAAATAAGCTGGATGAGGCAGAACTTCGATTACCCGATTGCTTAATTGGGTGTCACTTTTGACACAAGTATGAACAGCTCTCGTTACAACGATAAATCTAATCCTCCATGGGTTAATTTGGGACACATCTTTTCTTTCTCTAACTTCGTACGCATACAAATAAGTATGACATCTTGATATACTTAGTCCTCAAATCCCCGTGAGTTTGCTGACAGAATATCAAGCACGTGGCTTCTCTACTCCCCTAGGTGTATTTCCATCAAAAGGTCGCTTCTTCTTTGGACATTCAAGATTATTAAGACGCTCATTTCTTCTATGAAACCAGCACTTTTCCATGCAACCAGGAACCGATTTTTGACTCAATGCTTGGTTGATGCCTTGTGTAGTTTCAGATGCATAATCTATAAATCTGTATTTATATAAAAAGTCACTTTTCCCCAGGCTAGAGTTAGAGGGTGATGATTCTCATCTTTGAAAAGAAAAGTACGAGACAAATGTGGAAACATATGATTAGATATCATCCCTATGTAAAATGACATCATATACTTCATTTATATCGTGCAAAATGTTTTTGTTCGTTGACAAGTGTCAAATTGTGTACGAATGCCATTCGTGGAAATGAGAAAAAAAATGACATCCCTGTACGACAAAAGCCAATGAAAACATAAATGACGAATAGATATCGTCCAAGATTTATCAAACAAAAAAGTTCAGCTTCACGGAGCAAGAAGCTCTGAGCTCTGGATCGAATTCGCCGCTGGTATTAACTACATAACCGACTTAATCCATATGGAATAAAAGCAACCAGACAACCGAGGATCACATCTTAAAGGTTACATTCAAGTAAAAATTACCACAACATCTAACCCAGAAAACAGGGAGACTACCATTCCAAAAAGACAAACCAAAGCCCTGAAACAATCAGCAAAAGACTAAAGCATAATAATCATACCCTCTGATAAGGGTTTAGTCATCGTGGATATACATACCTACGATGACGAGATAAATCCCTTAATAATCAACAAAAAAAAACGGTCAACACTCATCAAATATCACCCAATAACACCATAGCTATACGGTTTGCCCCTGACACACAGAGCATCCTAATGAGATCCACCATATGAAGTATAGGTAGATCTCCCACATTATAGCAAACATATTCATAATCTATACCCCATCCTCACAAAAATCCAGATGACGTAGTCAACAGATTTAACGACATTCGCATTCAAGACATTAAATTTTTATGCACAAACGTACCAATCAGAACATACTTAAATCTCATTTAAACAAATCGATACTAAACTCACCCATAACCAGTGACAATATAAAGTTGTACAAAGTTCTACAACTTAATGAGCAAAATATCTAAAATCTATTGATGATGCCCCCTTAATCAACTCGAACACCATCAACATACCCGATTTAGTTGAAAAGCTCAACAAGGTAGACTCCACAAAAGATTTTACACGTGGAACAGAATAAAATTACATTTTTCGTTTCCACGATACCCTATTATACAAAATATTCAATAATCTACAAATAAGCATACATAGCGAATTCATCAACGAAAAACAACCACATCAATTTCTACTCACACCATAACAGCATAATAAAATCTGAGATGCGTGTATGCTTCTACTTACGAGGTCTAAGAATATCTTACCCCCAGAAAAAAAATTCATGTAAGAAGTAGGATAAATATATCAGATAGTTAAAAAAATGCTATAGCCCAACTCTTTCATACAAAATGCCAGAAGAGACGCATAAAATCCATTTCAGTGAAACACACCGTGCCGAAAGGAACAACTCTGCAAGTACCAACTATAAACAGAACCTCCGACTACCACAATCGCCACGCATCTAATACAATTAGACTCATATATTGAATTTTCCCTCTGGTGCAAGCATATATCAAATACCATACATCAACTGCATACAAATCGAAAACGGGGGAACGTCTAAAAATATTGTGAAGAGGGAACACGATCATTGACGTGTCCTTGTAGGAGACAACCAAGGAAACGCACTGGTGCACTACAAATAACACCTTTGATCCAACCTGCCCTTAATCAATAAATTGCGTAAACCCCACAACGACCTGCCAGGAGAAAGGAGCAGCGCTTAATGTAACGGCTTCTTCAATACATAATGACAGATCGCAATGATATTATTGCAGAGCGGCCTCATAATAAACCTCTCCATACAGATACACCTGCTGAATGACACAAGTTCATAACGTAGCGATTGGCGCACTTATTCTTACATGTACGTGCGAGAGCAGGCGAAAACACTTGCATGTTAGAACAGATGTGTACACGTGTGTTAGATTGACCGTCAGTATACCAGCATGTACTATGCATTCCTGCGTATACATTTAGATGTACATTGTGCGCTTGACATAATTGATGTATACTATTGATTATATACATACATACATATATATATATATATATATCGCTACACTAGAGTATACTATACATTCCAGTACGGATGTTGTGTATTATATGTGTCATTGAATATATTAATGACATGATATCTGATTTGGCTATGGTTTTGCATGCGCATGTTACATAATTATTTAGTATCTCATGAGATGGCATACTATTCATTCATTTGAATATTGGATGAATATACAATGCATCCCGAAACATATGTTCATAACTCGTCTAATGAAATTTTATATCATAATATAAATATAAAATTTGGATAAAATTTTGGATCTGGAAGCGCATATGCATACATATATAAGTGTGCATAAGCTCGCACTATGGGTGTACATATGTCAGAACTGGCATATGTATACCTGTGCAGGTTAATTTACGTTATGATAGACATATGCACGCTTATGTATGTGTGCAAACGCACACAGATGCCTTCATGTTGAAACAGATGTATACATGCATGGTACATCAAGCATACAATGCTGTAACTGGGATACACTTTACATTCTCGAGTATGCCCATTGATATGTCATGTATATGATTTCATTGATGTAAATTATTGCATGACTGTATATTGTGAATGTAAATTGTATTATATGGATTTATTGTTGTATTGCTATACTAATGTATACTGTACATTAGGGCATGGTCAAATAGTTATGTATTGTATTTCTGGTGGTATGTTGAGCATATGGTAAGTTTAATCCGGGTGTGGATTTACATGTATGTGTTTGTATGCGCTCATGGGAGCGCGTGTGTATATACTAATATATATGTGCACGTGCTACATCAGCCATGTGTACGCTGGAACAAATGTATACAGTGCACTCTCCCTAAACACAGATTTGTTCACACTGAGAGGCTGCATGAGGGCACTCTATACATACATGTCCCTTAGCTAACATAAATAGCTGAAGACAATTGTACAGACACGCTCATCTCAAGAGTTTTCTTGCACGGTTTTGACCAGGCCATCGGCTGTCGATTTCAAACCAGATCCAAACATAACCACTTACAAGAAATATAACTCCACCACTGAGGAGTCACCCTGTCTTCATTTTCTGCTCTTGCTGGAAATGTTGGATCATTCCCATGAAACTTCCGTGGGTAAATACACATTCGACCCACTCGGAGCTTTCTTTAGAGCCTATGAATTGATTCTTATGTCTCTGTATATCATTTACGAGAGGATTGCTGGGCAGATGATATCTATACTTACATGACACCTGATCCAAAGGTAAACGTACCGTGTTTGTGGTAGAATATATAGATTTTTGCAGTGAAATGTACAGGTAATATCCCTTGTATTTTTTTCTGACATGCTCTCTCTTCATCAAGCCACTGCCTCTCTCTCTCTCTCTCTCTCTCTCTATATATATATATATATATATATATATATATATATATATAGTCTAGAAAGATTGACAGTTTTAACACTAAAATTGAAAAATATTTTCTTCAAAAAATGTTTGTGTCACTCCAGTCACTTATTCCTTACTAACTGTCAATGAAATGGCTGTGTGTGTATGCGTATGTGTGTGTGTGTGTGTGTGTGCGTGTTTATGTGTGATAGATAGTTTTTTACATACAGAATAAACACATGCATATACGGATGTAAATGTTCCTATCAATCTACATGGCTGTGTGATGTCTGAGCGATGCTATATTCCGTTTCTGTTTAGTGTTCAAAGTTCCGATTACTTATGACAGAAGGTATAATTGTCTGACGCCTCTCAAAGCCAGTTTGCTTTCACTGCCTTTATTACAATCCACTGCTGTGTTGACGCCTCTTCAGAACAATCATTTATATCACTTTCTTCACAACCATCTACGGATCGTCTTGATTTACTATCCGACTGTCTGCCAGAGTGAGAAGATTAATGGAAAAGAAATACCTCACTTGATATATCGTCAACTGTTCATAGGTTGTTAATCGGAGTTTCCAAACGTTCGACTTTAACACCCGTATCTCTTTTTCCCGAACACATAAGGAGTTGATAATCAGTTCAAGCCTACCCATCCACTTGTCCAAGCACTCACACACATATAATCATTTGTTTCTCGACAGCCTCGAAATAGAAATAAATAGTTGCTGCTGTTTCCTACCGGATTACTATAGTTTCCAAAATAGCAAAAATGTTCCTTAGAAAGCTTGCTTTTGGATGCAAATTCCATCCATGTCTTCTGCATTCCAGGGCCGAGGCATAAAATAGCGATATTCCTTTTCTACAATGGCATTAAAACAGGTATCTCATAAGGGTCTGCCAAAAAAAATAGACTCCCTTTCATTTCTAGATTTCCTACGAGGAAGCAAGTAGTGAAATTCATATCTTGTGAGCATATATATATGCAGAAACTGATAGCGACATTGTCAGGTCAGCATATCTGAACCAGGGCATACCTCATTTTGTAGGAAGGATCTCAGGAAGAAATGAAACATTTGAAGGAATTCGTAGTGAAAACTTCAAATTTAAAAGTAAAATTCGCGCCCATTTCATTTCATATCACCACTTCGATGTTTTCTTGGGGATAATTGTTACAAGTCAAGTGAAGACACTGATCGAAGCTTCCATATTAATTAATCTATTCTTTTATCACGTATATGGAGTTCAAATGGTTGATAATATGATAATCTGTAGGAGAAATGTCAGGTGATTATCAAGGATGCTGCCTAAATTACATGTTCTGATTTATTAAGCTGGAACACAGTCAACTGGGGGGGGGTCTGGAGCAGCCATGGTGCATTTTATTCAATCCATGCGAATCTGATTTTCACAGATCCTGAATTAATCGTTCCTTTGTAATGATGTGTTGTGATCGCTGCTGCCTTTCTAAACTCTCCAATGTTTAAACAGTGGTTTGATGCTCCTTAAGCATTATTGTCAATAATTCATCTTTACTATTAACAGGATCATCTCCCTTAAAGCTAGTTATTGGTATTCATATCTTGGGACTATAACTTATCTAATCAACACTGAACAGTATTGTAGCATTCGCTCGAGATATCTTGTAGCTTGTGCAGTGATATAGCTTTGATATTCAACTATAAAATTTCGTCTAACAAGGGCATACATCGTTGCTTTCAATCCCAAAGAACTTATTTGAATTAGTTATTCAATGTCCTTTTGATTTATTTTGTATGATGTAATAGAATAGCATTTCATATGTATCAATCAAGGAATAAGATGATTAGGGACAACTATTTGGAATAAGTACTTGGGGCAAACATAGAATATTCATGAATATATTTCCAAACTGGAGCTTGAAAATAAAATGAGGGATTGTAGAACTTTGAGCTAAAGTACAAGATTCTATCTCAATGAGTCTTGTGGCACTAAAATATATTGCTATGCATTAAAAAAAAAAGGTTTCTTTCGTGATTGTGGAAAACATTTTATATGAATTATTTGTCTTTTATTTGGGAAAAATGAAAACCATATTCATGACGAGTCTGATTTGTCCATTTCGAAAGCTGACATCCCAGTAAGAGAAATCTTGCACACCTCCCCAACCCGTCACTCCCCAATTACACTTACATCTGAATCCAACCATATGCCTATATCATTGATGCACTCGGTCATACGTATACAAATACAAACTTATGTACATATATGTTTCAGAAATTAGAATATATATATATAAATATATATACATTTGATGAAGCTGATTGTCTCTGTTTTTAGTGAGCTGGTTTGATTCCAGATTTCCCTTCTCCTAATGGTTTCCTTCCAAGGCTAGATAGCTTTGACAGCCCTACTAATCTACCTATATTACAGGACAAAGAGATGGATTCATGCATTTCCCAAGAGCATTGATGCAGTCAGTTTGGTTTGGGACGTGGCTTATCAATTCCATGAGCTGCTTCTCGAACTGTTACACCTCTCGCATATATATATATATATATATATATATATATATAGATACATATATATGAATATATATGTGTAAACACATGCATGTTTATGTATACATATATATATATATATATATATATATATATATATATATATATATATATATATATATATATATATATATATATATATACTTGTGAATGTGTATGTACTATTCATTAGATCTTTCGGTGGCTTGGTTTCCAAGTTTTTTCGATTTTTTTTTTTTTTGGCATATTTGAGCCTCTTAATTTTTTCGTTCGTCCTCTCCTGTATTGCAAAGTCCTCTTTCAAACAGGATATATAGTGTGTACAGAACATATCAATCGTATACTAGGATAAGTGACTTTTTCTGCTAGTTAACAACATCTCTTTAAGATTCCAATAATTATTACAGAAACATTCTCAAGAATCAGCTCAATTCCTGAGAAAATCACATTCTTGCTTGCATAAAAGAAACATCATGAAGCAATTGCATCAAAATTTGGTCCTCTGTCAGTAGTCAAGTATATACATATAGTATATTTCAAAATCATGTTAGGAGGTCACAAATCCCACCTGGCCGACACAGCATTTTACAAAGGGTTATCTAAAACTCCTGGTGGAATATTTCGTTTTTTTTTAACTTGTTCTTCAAATCGTGAAACATATCTAAACAATCTTTTCTATCATCTGTGAAAAGATGGAACATACATAAGTGGCATAACATCTTTGTTTGGGCGATGCTGAAATAAAAAAAAAGATGCTTTAGTAACAATAACAGAAATAGCTGATGTAGTTAATTTAGTGGAAGACAAAAAAGGGAAATTCGGACGAACACACTCTTACACACACTGAGCAGTGTTTTGTGTTTGTTCATCATAGCGTAGTTCTTGTTGTGTTAGTTCAATTATGATATGGATTTATGGCTACAACATCATGATAGAATAATAAACCATTTATTTGAAACTGTTTTAGTTCTAATCCATCTCCCCATGCACGCGTACGTACATACATAAATGCATATATCCATCGATCAATCCATACATACAAACATACACATATTTATCTAATTACAGACGGTCATTGTTTGAACAACTGTAAATAATCCCAGGGACATGTTTTGCTTGTTCGTGTCGTTTCTCTTGTAAACAAAAGAGATCAGATTCTTGGTGAAACGAGAATGTAGGAGCATTGTTTGGCCAAGACTCGGCATTTCTCGTGAATAGATCACACCCATCATATCAACAGCAGAATCTCCCCCTCCCTCTCTATCTCTCGCTCTTTCTCTCTCTCTCTCTCTCTCTCTCTCTCTCTCTCTCTATATATATATATATATATATATATATATATTTGATTTTCATCCACCCTGCATGGTGATTTGGAAGAGAACTTTCCTGACCGTTTTAGAAAGTGGACAAACGCTGAGATCTGTGGAAGTACTTTAAAGAACACTGAGTCACCTTCCCTATAGGAAGGTTATTAGCTCGTTTATATTGAATGATGAACAAGATTTTGTGATAATATATATGTGTGTGTGTGTGTGTATATATGTATATGTATATATATAATCATGTATATATATATATATATATATATATATATATATATATATATATATATATATATTATGTTTGAATACAATGAAAAATGGAATTCAATAAAGTGAAACATAGCAACAACAAAAAAGTAGAGGCAGCAAAATCATCTGGTATACACCACCATTTAACCTACAAGTAAAAACTAACTTCAGTAAAAGATTAATCCAATTTGTGTTAAAATACTTCCCCCAAGCAACCCTCTGAATATAAATAATTGAAAAAAAACAAACTGAAAATCAGCTATAGTTGTGAAGAACGTGTCAATAATATCAAAACAAAACACACCGAATATATAATTAGAAATGGTTCTAATGGAGAAAGTATTAATAAACAAGATTTCAATTTTACAAACAATAACAGATACACTTAGCAGAACTAAGGTCCAAAACTGAAAACTGTATACTAAGTTGAAATATCAACCAAATATAAATCCTTAGAAGTGAAATACTACATAGGAATTTCGGAAACATTCTATAAACCAAGGTCGGCTAAACATATATCGTCATTAAAGAATGATAATATAGAAGAAATGAATCTTTGTCCATATATCTTTCAAGTCTGAGCTATACCAAACTCAAACCTACAGTAAAATGGAAAATATTAAAACAAACATACACATGCATGAAACCCCATGTTACCTATGCCTGAATGGGAGATTTGAAATCCTCACAAAAAAAATCAGAATTATTAAACAGAAGATATGAAGTACCATTAAAATGCGAGTTTTGCTAAAAATCTTAATCAACTAACATAACTCGATAACCCACTTATAGATACGCTAAAAATAACCACCATAAATATCACTTACCCCCTGCCATTATAAAGAAAAAACTGAACTCTCTATCTTAGACATGTGAGAACAAACAAAACCAATAATAATCAAATTAACAACTGTGGTCATATTAAAGGGATCCCTTACAATGGGAAACACATGCAAGTGAGGATAAAATACTCTCAGAGAGGAAACATACCACAAAGACTACAACCTTAAAAAACAAATGCTCACACCATACACTCCTAATTCATTATTTATGACAACCAACAAGCACACCAGCCCCACTAAAAAAACAGAATAAAATCAGTAATGACAAACCAGTAAGCAACAAAAAAACAAAACAATATATATATATATATATATATATATATATATATATATATATATATATATATATATATATATATATATATATATACATATATATATATCAAAGGGAAGATCTTAGCACTAGGGAAGAACCCCCAACCCGAAAATAGGAATCTAAAATAAAACGGATCATTCGCATGAAGAATCCAAAACAAGACAAAAACTTAAACATGTTTGTGTAGAAAATCTTCACTCCATTATACATAGATATACATAATCATTCATTTCCTTTCCAATCATAAATATATGGTGAAGAAATGATCAATATTTATTCAAAACTGTTTCTTCTGGTTATCAGATGTCGAATGATTCAAAATTTGTCGTTTCACAACGAGAGAAAACTGTCTCTCCAAACCTGTGACAGAAATAAGTACGATCCTGTTTCCAAACTTTCGTTATTCAATATTGTCAATTAGATTCATCATACATATATGTCTGTGTGTGTGTGTGTGTGAGAGAGAGAAAGACAGAGAGAGAGAGAGAGACAGACAGACAGACAGACAGACAGACAGAGAGGGTGTGTGTGTATGCAAGTTTGTGTGTGCATGTGTGAGTGTGTTCATATATATCCATATTATTTAGAAATGTATATACATATATGTTACTGATGAATGGATATATGTATTTATGTATGTATATATACCT
>OY735203.1:60362535-60365035 GCA_963457665.1 Thysanoteuthis rhombus | reverse complement strand
CCATGTACCTTCAACACGTTTCGTTGGGCCTCTATATAATTTGATATGCGTACTTTGATTTTAGCTGGATGGCTTTTAAAGGACAGTTTGAAAGCTGATGAATATCGAAGACTGTAATCATTTCTTGTATAACAATTTTTTTCTAATTCTAATCTAAAATAGAATATTCTAATGTATGACAACATCTCTCCTTCAAATCAAAGAATCACCCCTTGCTGATGTGGTACCCGTCAGAGCCGAAAGGCTACAGCGCCTCTTTTCAGATATTTTTCTTTATATATTTGGGTTGAATTTACAAAATAAATAATGAATGATAAAAGGAAACTCAATGGCGATTATTCGAAAAAAAACAAACCCTGAATTCTCTACACTCTGGTTAATGTGCAACATTAAGATGACAGCATTGTTTTGTTTATTGCATTTTTAAGGGACATATTTCCGGGGCTATCTGATACATAACTGTACTGATCCACACCATTTGAATTCCCAATACAACCTTTTTTTGCTATTCATTCTCAATTAATAACAAGGACCGCAAATCCAATGATGTGTCCAGAATTAAGAGTAAGAGGTGGTAGGGAAATGAGGATGGTTCAACCGAGAGTGTCGGCTGATTTTCATATCAACCCAACGTTATATGGATGAGAGCATTGATATTTAAGCGTACTAATTGTGATAGGAGTAGCAGAAGAAGGAGGAGGAAAAGTTGGATGGTGATGATGATGGTTCATCCAAAGGTCTGGGCCAAGTTTTATATCGATTCAGTATGACATAACTGAAAAAACTGGTATTTACTGTTGCTAGCGGCGGTAGCAGTAGCAGGAGGGGGAAAGAGAAGAGGAGGTTGGCGGACGAGGTGAAAATTGTTCATCTGAAGTTCTTGATCAAGTTTCATTTCAACCTACCATGATACCGCTGAGCAAATTGGAACAACCAACAGATCGAAAAGTATATCATAGAGATGCGTTGGTCGCGTATAAAAAGAGTTTTACATTTTTTGATTCGAAGTTTTTTTCTGTGAAAAACGCAAATGTTTTACCGGGAACTCAAACACTCAGACACGCACATAAAGGTTGTTTTCTTTCGGAGGAGGCAGGAAGAAGCCATTGATTTCTATCAAATTGAACTGGTATCCAGGTATCATTTATCTTATTATTCGTCTTTAAGTCAAATCTGTACAAAGTTATGCTTCATTGGATATAATAATCTTTTGAAACTATTTCACTTAGTCACGCATGTTTTTTTTTAAAATGGTATGTGACCCAACAGACTGATTATTTATCAATAAAAACAGAATTCATGTTTAAAGAAAATAGGGCTGCTGCAGGAATGGAAGTGGTAATGATTATGATAAAATAAATGTTTCAACTCCAAATTCTCATCTTTTCTATTCATAGTCTACGTCCAGTCTGTTCATTTATTTCTGTTGTCTAAGACAATTGATAACAAGAAATCATTTCGAATGATAGTTTCAATACTGTACAATATAACTCTACTTTTATGCATGACATTCAGGTGCATATTTTGCTAGGAAATCAGAACTAATTTATTGATTTCAAGTGAAACGATATCTTCTACATGTATATTGTTTTGAATGAAGGACTATCTGAAAAATTAGGAACAACTGCAATATACTAATAACATATTGCATAATATAAAGGAATGTTTGATATGTGATGGTTTTATTTCATAGAGTGCTCAATAAATTCAACTTTGTACTTTGTTGTTTTAGAGTAGAGCAGGAAATATATAATAGGATGCGGATTCGCTTCACAAACAAGTTTATACTTCTTTCCTCACTGGTCCTTATCAGGCGAATGATTGTAGGAGTATTTTCGATTTTAGTTTAGGGAATTCGGTGAGAATCTTGTGGGTGTGAGTGGGAGGAGTCATTCATTTTGTTTTGTTGTTTTTAGTAGTGTGGATATTTCTGTTGTTGGTTGTAATTTACATGTCAAAGGGTGTGAGCTAGGTCAAAGAGTAATCCCTGAAAGGATGCTTAATTGTTTTCTAAGGGATGTTTCTATTTTGACCTTGATATTTGGCATGGGCTTATTGCCCATGTTGGTATCCTTTATGGCTCTAGTGGATTGTATTATTCTCAATTTACTTGGGCTTGTTAAGGAGTAGATAATGTTGATTAGAAGTTCGGATTCGAAGTTCTTTTGGGATGATGGGTATGGGAATAGTCCGTCTAAATTAATTTTAATCTACTAATATATGGGATGCTACTATATTATATTCGTTGATAAAAATTTCAAGCGATGTCTGCATTTTAGTTTTATTTCATTTTTTCTATTCGATAAGTATACTTTTGGCTTCTCTATAGTTTCAGCAAAATTTAATATTTTTTATCTACGCAGAGATTACAAGAATTTACTAGATTTTGGCACGTGTTAATTTCTCAAAATTCTCAATTTAACTGTTGGTTTGTAATTCATTTGGTATGATTTCCAATAATAAGCTGATAAGAATGTGCTATTTACATTTTTGAATGATG
>OY735203.1:60085035-60357535 GCA_963457665.1 Thysanoteuthis rhombus | reverse complement strand
TTCACGTGATTGGGATTTTTCTTGGTTAGACATTCTTGAAATTCGGCTTTTACAAACTTGCCAAAACCACCAATCTACAATCAAAAATTTTACAATATCGTCTTCCGAGCAACGAGCTCCTTTCTACTTGAAAGTAGCTCTTGCAAACTTCATCTATGAAGTCAGCTTAAAAAATAATCATCTTTTTAGACGCCCGAGATGATTCAAATATGCAAACCTTCACCACCCCTTCATTCAAGATAATCACAATACCTCTCACCTCAAACATCATAATGAATGTCCACAAAGATATAAAATACTTTTTATCAGGATATTAATCAATAGAGCACATCTTATCTTCTTTATTCGCACATTATTTCATGATGACCGTGAAACAATCACTTATAAACGAAAGATTCTCTAACTCTATCTACGACGAATAAATCAATCTAATGGAATTTGATAGTGATACAAAAAACAACAAAAATAATTTGAAATTAAACTTGAGTCAGCCATCAAGTACATCATACTTAGATACTTCCCATATATTCGAAAAAGACGAGCGTATGAAATTAGTTCTCACTCTCAAAGATTCAAACCGCTTTGTCATTATTACTAACGATGCCTGTTGTCAAAACACCACCAAATCATCCTAATATCATATAGAAATCTTCTTGTTCCCTGAAGGATTTTGTCCCCTGTAGTGAATATATATCAAACTCGTGGGGGGATGTACAGCCACCAATAGATTTTAGTAGTAGACTTGCCATATATCTGATCAAAGTGCGATGAGGAATCACATCAATAAATATGAATCACCAGACACGGGTACTGCTATGTGCATGGGCCAAATACTTGCAAAAAATCCACACACATGCAAACACACACACACGTAGATATGAATACACTTACGAAATCGATTGAAAAAGCATCAACAAATCTGTGAACATCTTCATATATAATTCGAATCTGGATGCAGCATAATAATATCCAATATGTGATGGGTTTATTTCATGAGTACTCAATGCATTCAACATTAATCATTAAGTTGATTTAGAGTAGAGCTTTAAATTTAGCGAAGTAAGAATTTGCTACACGGAGATGTATCCGTTTCTGCCCTGTTTGGGCTTCCTCAAGCAAATTATTCAGTTTTTCTGCTCTATTTTGTTGGAATACCTGACTCGTTGGTATTCATAAATCATAATTTGGGAGGATATGGAGTAAGCATTTTAGTTATCAGTATACTGTTAAACCATCAGCTGATTGTGGTTTATTCCCTCTCTGAGAGTATAAGATTTTCACTAGAATATGTTTCCCAGTTTTAGGGCTCTCTTTTCTAAGACTCATGTTGTTGGTTTGCTTTTTGGGTTTAGTTTGTGTCTACATGTCTAAGATAATTATCCAGAATTAGTTGTTCTTTAAAGAGGCTGGGGGTATACACTTATGATGATGTTCATAGTAATAACAAGGGAAATAACACAAAAGTAATATCCACTGGAGTAAAACATAGCAACAGCAGAAAGAGTAAAGGCGTGAAAATCATCTGGTATGAACCACCATTCAATCTACGTGTAAAAACAAACGCGGGAAAATTTTCATCCAATTAATAGAATAATGCTTCCTCCTTAGCAAATCACCGAGTACAATATTTAAGAACATACTGGAAATCAGCTTTAGTTGTACGGTTGGTTGATTTCAATAAATCCATAAAAAGATATAACCCTAATGTAATTAGAAGTAATACTAACTAAGAAAGTTAAAGAAACCAGATTACAGTTGCAAAGATAGAAACTGATACTATTTGCAACACAAATTCCCGAATCGACTAACGTACGCCAAGCTGTAGTATCAACATAAGACACCCTTAGAAGTAGAATATGATATAGGAATGCCGGAAACATCCTCTAAAGTAAGATAACCTAACCATATATCATTATTTAGAAACGAAAAATATAAAAACAGTACATCAATGCCTACTTACAATTGGAAACTAACTGATAGCAAACTTATTCCTAAAGTAAAATGGAAAATACATACGCTCTAATATTGAAACCATATGTTTCCTATGCCTAAATAAGAAATTTGAAATCATCACTTTTGTCAATGGAACAGAAAAAAAGACACAATCATAACTCACTAACCCATACATGAGTATAAAAAAAATCAGCAACCATGACTATCTAATTTACCTCATGATCATTATTTACCTCTACCCACTTTGAATGAAAACCAAATTTCCATGATTATGTAAGCTAGATATATATAAATTGAATTAAGGGAAAAGCCTAAAACAGAAAATTGATCCTCAACCCAACAATGTCCTAGATAGGAATCTAAAATTGAACGAATCATTTGCCCGAGGAATCCCAAATAGGGGATAAGCACGAATGTATTTGTGTAGAAAATACTTACTTCATTCTCTCTCTCTCTCTCTCTCTCTCTCTATATATATATATATATATATATATATATACATATATAAATGTGTATATATATATATATAATTGTGTGTATGTATATATATATATATATATATATATATATATATATATATATATATATATATATATATATATATATATATATATCATTACAAAGTCTACAAACCATCATCATCATCGTTACAAATCATCATTATAAAATCCAGAAAACCGAGACAAAACAAAAATCTGTACGGCGTAGGAAGTTAGTGTTCAGATGCATTTAACGACTATCAATCAACCTAGTGATGTATTCTTTTTGTTTGTTACTCGTCACGCAATGAAACCAAAATGCATCTCTTCATTCGAAACACACTCAATATCTACAGTTTGTCTGCAGCCAAGAAAAAATGGCCATTCGCACAACAAGATGTCCGTAATCATCCATCTCTTTTGTCTTGTTGATTCAATCGATCATCTCTCAATCAGAGATTGCTGCATTGATATTCCTTTCCAATCCTTAAACAATCTAATGAAAAGAAATCGACTGAAACACAAATCTAGTTGAAAAAAATATCTATTATCCCCCAAAAGATTTTGATTCTTTGGAAATTCAGGAATGTGACTTTTGGCCCAATATCCCCCCCGACACACACACACACACATAAATATATATATATATATATATATATATATATATATATATATATATATATATATATATATGTGTGTGTGTGTGTGTGTTCATTTATATATATATATATATATATATATATATATACATATGTGTGTGTGTATGTATGTATGTGTGTGTGCATCTCTGTGTGTGCGTCTCTGTATGTGCGTGCGTGCGTGTGGTGTCTTTCCTGCGGACAATAGAAAAAGGTTTCTTCTTTATCGAAAATAATTCTTGTTGTTCGAAATGATTTTCCTCTCTCTGTCTTCAGTTATCGTGCTTTTGGGAAAAAAATTTACAGAATTTTGTTTATCGAATACCAACCCCTTTTTTTTATACGTTGTCTGATATTCTTTTGTACTTCACAAGAAAAAACGGAAACAAAATATGATCGGAATATCAAAAGAAAAAAAAACCCGAATAAAGTAAAATCTCCAAAAGCCGTCTGCACTGAATAACACGGAATTTCGGCAAATTCATTAAAAACAGTTCCATTGTTTACTTCTCTGCAGGGAAGTATCTAAAAACACGAACTTCCGTGGAAAATATTATTTTTCTTGATTTTTTGTGAAATTCCTGGGAGAAAAATAATAACATTTTTCCTCTTACCAAGTTCAGCCTCAAGAGATTCCAAGAGACACCCCTGGCCCGATGTTCATCTTCCGGAGGACTGACGAACTCAGCTAGCTTAGTATGGCCCGACTTGGTGACCAACACACTATTGATTTTGATTTTTGCATTCGTGGACACTACTTTACAACTAACACTTCTACAACTGCTTATAATCCTTCCACATAACTTGCACCAAAGCCCAAGGAGTATACTAAAGATTATCACAGTTATTGTATCGAGAGCGTTATGTGATTCAAGATATAAAATCACCAATGTGATAGGGCCATATTCACATGAAGCCATTCATTAGGTTAGGAGTGAATAAAAACTACGAATCGATTACTAATAGATTCACAATCTAAGCAACTTTCAATGTAACCCTCTTGAGACCCAACAAACTCATCTGAGCGTCCCTTCAATTTTTAAAAACAGTCTTCAATGTCCTATTTCAAGATCGCCATCAGCTGTTAAGTTTGGTTATTCTCGTCAACCACCTGATGTCTCCTTATCAATGTTGATTCTAGTTTTTGGCAAAGGTAAGGATCTGGATCAAGATGAGAAGGGACTTACAGACCTGGCTGATGGGATGGAAAAAAACTCCTTATGAGATGCAAAGAAAGGCCATAAACTTATACCCCATTGTGTTTCTATTCAGGCTTAGTGACCCAACGAGAGTATCTATTCAGATATGCACAGTGAGGTCACTCCTGAATTAGTTGGCAAATTACATCAAGGCAGCAAAACTTGTTCTCAATATATTGAAAATGGCTGCTTGTTTTCTGGACAGAACTTTTTGAATGTATTATGGAATATTGAGGTCTGCACAAAAATGATGGTTGTTTGTTTTAGCTGCCTTCAGTTATTCACTGTATTGACTTCATTTCTCGAAAAACGTCTCCTGTTGAGTCGTTTTATTGCTTTGATTCTGGAACAGACGTTATTCAAATATTTTTTTTTTAATGATATAACCATACAATCAGGCAGTCCAACGTCACCTGCATCCGTGTACTTTTATTTCTTTTTTTTTTTCACTGTTGTTTGACTAGACAAGTGTTCTGCTTACATTTTGAAATTGTATGTACAGGCTTGACTTAATCCATTAGGAGAAATATATATCTAGTTTTCTTCCGCGAAAGATTTACGAATACATAGATATATATGAGCACATATGTAAACTAACAAACACACACACACTCATATATATACATATAATGTGTATATATATATATATACTTTTGTATAGAATGGACAGAGGACTGAACCTTGACTTGATCAATTATATCCACCTTTCTGATGGCAAAAAAACAATATATATATATATATATATATATATATATATATATATGCAAAAACACATATATATATATGTACACACATACATATATATACAGAAACACACACACACATATATATACATACATACACATATATATATGTATATATATATATATCTGTGCAAACACACACACATATATATGTATATATATATATATATATATATATATATATATATATATATATATATATATATATATATATATATATATATAATGGAGAGAAGATTAACCGTCAAACACTTTTATGTTTCTGCCCTATTGGGGCTTCTCCAGGCAAATGATTCGATTTATGTTAGATTCTCATCCAGGGCAACCTTTTTTCTGGTGGGGCTGGTTCTAAGTTGTGAGGTTTACTCTTTATTCTATTTATATGTAAGGGTTATTGAGTTATGTCCATGAATACAAATATAGAAATAGACATACTAAAACAATACCATGGATATTTGATTTACATAGCTACGTTGAACAACAATCCAATCAACGTGATTATCTTAGACATGTTGAAACAGACCATAACAAAATTAATCAAATTAACGACCAAAGTAATACAGAAGGGAACATTGAGAAACAAAATTAAGTGAGAATAAAGTATTCTGAGAGAAGAAAAAGTTCAGATAAATCAAACATACACAGATAACAGATATTCCTATACCATATCTCCTAAATTCATAATGTTTAGTCCCAAACAAGCATAGCATCTCCATTGAACAAAACTAAAACAACAAGCAAAATGACTGACCACTTAACAAAAATACTTATAATAGAAGTAAAACCTTACAAAATGGCTAAAACATAAATAATAATAAAAAAACTGAATCATTCACCCGAAAGAGAGCAGGGCATAGACATAATATGTATGTTTAGCTGTGCTTTATTATAATTCAAGCTCTACTCTGCATCAGCTCAATTTTTATTGTAAAATGTATTGAATACTTTTAGAACAAACCCATCATAGATAGTTATTATATTATGCTATATTGTATTACATTGCATTTTGAATTTCCCATATACATATAGGTAAAAATGTATACACAATACGTATACACGTATATATACGTTGGCATACATGTATACATACATACATTTATGCATATGAATATATGCACATATAGATGCACATAAAGATATGTATATACATATGCATATATACACCATTTGATTTATATGTATCCATATATATTTACACACACATATATATACATGTACATTTGCTTACGTACACACATACATACATGCATGCATACATACATTCATACATTTATGCATACATATACATACATATTCTTGCCTAAATACATGCATGTATAGATTTATAAATGCATGATTTGACAGAATGATTACAAATTGCAGTATATCATATAAAATATTATTTAAAATGATATCCTGTCATGACACGGTAAATGTATCCCTAGACAAGGAAACTACAATAAACAATTAGTGGCGCTCCCATTTCCTTCAATTGTTTATTATATTTGTTTTGTGTAGAATGAATGATACATTAACCATGTAATGACAGGAGATCGTCTAAAACAGGTTTTGAAATGATATAACGCAAATTATTACCAAAAGTATTATAAATTGCGCAATATTATGTGAAAACTTTTATCTGAATTGGTCCCCTGTCGTTATGAGTATCACTTGGTGAAGACAACAATAAACGATCAAACAACATGGGGCTGTTGCAGGATAGCCATTTAGAAGGAGTTTTACTCCCACGATTCAGCTAAACAGGCGCCAGTAATACAAACGAAACGTATATATATATATATATATATATATATATATATATATATATATATATATATAGAGAGAGAGAGAGAGAGAGAGAGAGAGAGAGAGAGGGAGAGAGAGATGGGAGACTGAGAGAAATGGATGTATAATCTGACAGAATAATCACGGACGCGATGAAACCGTAATTGAACTGATGTCCTGTTATCATATGAGAATTAGAATATTTCACTTAGAATTCATTTACGCAATGTATATTAAGTGATAAATTATCTATGTGATAAGGGGAGGTCACTTCAATCAGAGTTCCAGAAATGTACATCATTCCATGTGTATATATATATATATATATAGATAGATAGATGTGTGTGTGTGTGTGTGTGTGTGTGTGTGTGTGTGTGTGTGTGTGTGTGTGTGTGTGTGTGTGTGTGTGTGAAAAATCCATGATTTAATTATGGTGAGATACGTAAATTTATATCAAATTAGTGAAAAGTCAAATATACTTCTTTAAGGTTATAGAATTATTGAACTTGTAGGATTGGGAGATTGTGTCTAATTTGATGGTAATCAGTTGCCAGGAAATAGGTCAACTCGTATGAAACACAGATATATCTTTGTGTTGGATTAAACGCGTGAGTCTTGAGGTCCATTTCAATTTATGCTTGCTAAAAATGAAAGAAAATGATTTGGGAAACATGCATATTCTGTCAGGGGTTGATATTCCCGATTTACGAAAACAGTGAGGGTTCCAAAATTAAGAATCCACGATTTACTTCTCTCGCCGACACAGCCTTTGTCTTTTTTTTTCAAAATAATTAAAACCATACTAAATTGTTTTTTTTTTCTGTAGGAAAATCATCTTTTCCCTAGAGTGAACTTGAAACGAAATTCATTTCAACAGGTAAAAAAAAATATGAGAAGGTTTTCTTCCGTGAATTTATTCCAGCAGAATACGGTGTAAGTGTGTTTCCTGTTAAAAATTCCCTTAATTTTGAATCACTACATGAGAAAAGTAAATCTACCACAAACAGAATTATTGAACAAAACATAGAAAGTGAATCATATGCAAATATATATATATATATATATATATATATATATATATATATAGAGAGAGAGAGAGAGAGAGAGAGACAGACAGACAGACAGACAGACAGACAGACAGACGGAGAGACAGAGAGAGACAGACAGACAGACAGACAGAGAGAGAGGGGAGGTACAAACACCGATCTTTTGCACCTCTTTACAGACCTAGCTCAGTATAGAAAGTTAGACAACGAGGTATCGATATTCAGTGCATGTGTCACCATAATATAACTTTTTAGATTGACTGATCTCTAGTGAATTCTCTTTTGCAATCGTATTATCAATTCATCTGTTGACAATAAAGATTTTACAATTATCAGAAAAGTTGCGATTTAACAACCAAGCTCATAGTGTTTGATCGAATCGAGTCAATCAGACGCAAACGTCTACGACGTCTGTCCATAAAGAAGTATCATACCATTTCATACTAATGACGAGAATGTGGCCTTTGTCGCTTCATGGTAGACTCCATAGCTAAATTAATGGAACAAATTTTTTAAAATCATTCCTTACTCTTAATTTTTTATTTTAACCATTATAGGCGAAATAAACCATTCACATAGATGGATAGACAGAGAAAGAGAGAGACACAGATAGACAGACGGACAGGGACAGAGAGTTGTACTGTGAAAAGTTGAGATCGACCCTGAGTGTGTTGTGTTTATGGTATAGTCTATTTACATTCCAAACATGTTTTTGAAAGGAAAAAGCTCTATCTCAGAGAGGTTAGGTTTGTCTTTTTCAGCCTTGGTGGAACAGTAAATGATAACGTAGAATCAGTAAAATGAGGCATTTCATTTTATATCCATCCTACATCTGTTAAGCAAGGAACTGAATTGATAGTAATGGCTGTTTTGAGGATTGGCTCATGACTTGTGGGCGGTGGGTCATCTACACAACCCCCCACACACGCATCATATATATATATGTGTATGTATATATATATATATATATATATATATATATATATATATATATATATATATATATATATATATATATATATATATATATGAGAAATCAGTATTTTTCTCAATGGCTCATTACAGATTGTACATTTGTTAGACTTAGAAAAAGATGTTCAGTGAATTGAAGTGCAACAGAATCTATAATCTGTAACGAACCATTGAAAAAAAATAACTCATTTCATAAACGATCTACTAATGGTATCGAATTCTTTTGGAAGTAAGATGTACTAAATACATCGATACATATGCACATGTTTGTCGTATATTTCATTATTATCTCTATGTATGTATACACATACATATGAGAGAGAGAGAGATACATAGATTTTTTCAGACTGTTTTTTCATATTCTTTGCAAGAATAAATTGCCTTACTGAACACTGTTAACGAAATCTCAACTACCATCTTGTCTAATTATCCTTTTGTTGAAAGTCTTTATGATTATCGGGAAGATTATGACATAACAACAAGACTCATTACTTTCAATTAAATCCAATTTTCTCAGGTGAGCATTAATAAGAGATCTCCTCCATTTCAACTATGGAAAGTCGTGGGGTTTATATTGTTAAACCAGTATATTGCATCCGTGGTGTTGATCCACCTATTGTATATGAGAGCCAAGTTCAATTTTTCAATAATGTTATGTAAAATTGTTTTGATATTTTCCTTAGTTCAGTTTTTGCCGGATCAATTTATGTGGATTGAAGTTTGCTTTGGAGGTTAGGTTTGTTATCTTTGAATAATATGTAGTCTTTTTTCTCCATGATTTTCCATCTTCGTTGCTAATATTTAGTTGTTTCTTTTCTTTTAGTTTTGACGTAACAAGCAACATTATTTATTCTATTCCCTCTGTATTATTATGACATCTTGTTAGAAAGGATGATGTTTTTTGTGTCCTCTTTTTTAATTTCATGTTTTTTTAATGTTGAATAGGTCTTTCTCAATATACATCAGATTTCCGTTCTTCGGTGGTCTTTTGTTGCCCTTGAACCCGATATTTTCTTTTTTATTTTCATTAACTTTAATTAGGTTGAATAAAATGAGGTTTTTCTGCGATAAATCCAACTGTTTTTTCCTGTTAAACCGAAGAGGATGAATGCAGTGAAAAGCATTGTAAATTTCTCAAAGAGTAATTTAGGTTATGACTTCCCATCTGTTTTTTCGTGTGTTGCCAGATATACTCAAAATTACTCGACCACTAGAACCATAGGACCTATAATTGATTTAAGTGAGGAACTATTTGTAACTGGTAAACATTATTATTGTCATCATTTTTTGGAAATACCGAGTTTCATAATCTTTAGATTAATAATTCTGTTAAAAATCATCAATTGGAATGATCAGTGACTTTTTCGTAAAATCATTATTTTACAAACTGCTTTGTCAGAGCGTATATCAATGTAAAAATCAAAACTCAGTTTCTATACTTGTATTTCATGAATCCGATTTTCATGAATAAAGATCAAATATCATGTCTCTAAAGATTCAATACCAAATGCAATATGGTGACTGGTCACAAACTCCTGGTTTCGGTAGTATGTGTCTTCTTTATGAATCTTGTGAATTACAAGTCTAGTCAAGATCATGACTTATTACCTACATGTTTTTTCAACCACCGAAGGAATAACTGCCGCTTCATCACACAGCATAGAGTGCACTCAGCTTGCAAGTACAAGGGACAATCTCTCCTAATGATGTGTTTTTGACTGTCCTCTCTCATAACGAACCAAAAATCCTCTACACGTGAGGCTGACATGCAGACGTGTGGAATTTTAAGGAATGATTGGTACAAAAACAGAGATGAAACAGAACTAAACCAACGAAAGTGAGCTATTTCATTGATGGTTTTTTTTCGAACGTCTGAAATGTACTTTAGTGGTTTAGTTAAATAGTTAAACGAAACGAATAGATACTTTAAGACTATTTTAGTATTTAAATACTAATCTCAATACTTTAAATGAAATGATCAAATACTTTCTCCTCCAATCTAATATTTATGGTATGGTGAAAATGTCTAAAGTAAGGGAAGTTATTTACCTGATCCCGTCTGGTTGTTTCAAATTCTAAACCATTTATATACGATGAAATAGGATTAGCAGGACCTATCGGTGCCACTTTTATATCTATCTGAAGTGAGTTTGAACATTGGACAAAATTAATAAACGAAAAGGATCGTATAACAGTTTTTACTCCAGATTCTCATCTTGTCCATTTTCTGTCTATATCTGCTTGATTCCGATCTTTCAAGTTATATATTAAGTAATATCTATGTATATATACATTATATATACTAGTCAACAGAAAAGTTATGAATTGCTTTATATTTATGTTTATATGGAACATCACTCTCGATATAGGATACAAACAACTAGTTTATTCAAAAAGGGGACCGAACAATTGGACAGGTACTGCATCGCCAAAAGCGCCCAAAAAATCGGCAAAATACTTCTTCCCTCAAAACAAGGGAAAAAAACTATGAACAGGATATGCAAGATACAAGTTATCAGTTAGAAGATTCTTCAGAGGTTTTTCTGTAGAAAGTGAAACAAATCAACAAACAAACTGAAAAAAGCCTGCACTATGTAATATCACCATCGGCCTACTCAAAAAAGCTGGTAAAGTCATCACGGGGACACCTGCCATTCAATTCAAATTATACTTATGTTATAATAACGTTAAAAGTATAAGAGATAGTAATTGGGTACTGATATAGCGTTAAATTGATTACTCCCCCTCTTTTTACTCTTTAATTGATTCGATTTTCGTACATCAAAAAATAACACCGATGGAATAATTCGTTTTTGCTAGAATAGTTTCGTTTTATCCAGTGAATTCGACTCCTGAAATACAGATTATTGAACTTGAACTCCTGACTGTCCTCATAAAGATATGCGCTCTGACAAAATTGTTCATCAGGAAAACTTTTTTTTAACAATAAGCGGTCATTAATCTCTCCTACAGATGATTGAAAAAAGTTATTAATACCAAAAACTATAAAACTAAGCTTTTGCAGAAAATTGTTCACATGGAGAAAATAGTCAGGTACATGAATTATTACCGGCACTGTCGACAACAGAAGTATGGGCTAGTCTAAAAGAACGTGATCAATCATCATCATCATCATCATCATCATCTTTTCAACGTCCGTCGTTGGACATAGACCTTCCCCAGGATTCCCCACAATCACTGACGTGCAAAATGAGTAATTGTACTTTGATTCAGAGAACTGGTGCTGCTTCTTCCTTTGCAAGAACCATTTTTTTTCTTTCAAATCGATCATACGGTGACACAACTGAAGCGCAAAGTTTTTGATAAGTTTAAGTCCGCCTCAATGCATTAATATTTTCTATTGTTTCTATCTTTTCGGAACTGTCGGAATATATTCATCTATTCATCGACGGATAAATATATAGTTAGATAAATATTGATAGACTGAGACAGATGCGTGGACACAAAGGAATAGACTGGAATAAATAGATAAATGCGTATGGACGGACTGGAAAGACGTGAACAAACTGAAAAGAAGACAAATATTTATGAGCTTTCTGAAATAGATAGATAGCTACGTCTTTATGGGCTGACCAAGGTAGATGGATATCAATGGACTGATATAGATATGAGCAAACTTGACTGAATAGAAAGATAGATATGAAGGGGACTAAAATAGATAGACTGTCTAATAGACATAATAACTAGATAGATATAAACATTGATTGGCAGGCAGATATAAATAGATACATAGATAGTAGAATAGATATGAACAGATAGATAGATATGAACAAAGAGAGAGAGAGAGATGTGAACACACACACACACATATATATAGATAGAGAGAAAGAGAGAGAGAAAGAGAGAGAGGGAGAGAGGGATAGATGGATAGATTGATAGATGAATTGATAGATACAAAAAATAGATAGAATAGATAGATAGATAAATAGATAGATAGATAGATAGATAGATATGAATAGATAAATAGATATGGAAAGAGAGAGAGACATCGTTCACAGGGGGTCAGCCAGCAACAACTTGCACCACTTGGCAGACCCAGCCCTGCACATATAGCTCGATAGATATCATCTGATTGGAAGAGAGACGTCCATATCTCGTGCATGTGTCACCATGAAATAACTTGCTAGATTGAATAATGTCTAACGAATTCTCATCTGCTATCGTGTTATCCAATTATCAGTTGTCAGTAAAGTTTTAATTATATTCAGAAAAGTTACGAGCTAACAAGGCAACTCATTACTTTCAATCAAATTGATTTCGTCTCAGACTCACAAGTTATACCAGTCATAATCAAGAAAGTATCACGCTATCCAAATTTAACGAAAAAAAAAATCTAATGTTGCCTTAGTCCAACTAAAATACTCATGCTAGACCACACCCACTTATTCGTTGCGGTCATCTACTTTTCATAACAGAATGAGATTTCCTATTCTGGGATCGCCCTATGATGACTCATCATTAAGTATTAGTTTCTCTCAACACGTGTATTTTTCCTTTTATATCTGAAATATCCCCGTTTCAACGATGAGAAGCCAGAAATCGTAGGGGAGCCAAATCTAGAATGTGTACTCATGGGCCTGGATGATGCAATGTTTCGTAGATTCACTGCTAAGTAACATCAATATAACGTAACTGGTCCTGATACATTCAGAAAAGGTTTACAGGCCGTTGATATACTTATATAGACACCCAAATATGCATACATACATGCATGGGTGCAGTCATTTACTGATGAATGTAAATGTTGATAAGTTCAAATTTAGTAAACTCGAGCGGGGGTAGAAGGCTATATAAGTGAGATTCCCAGTGAAAACTGAACACAACACATTAGAAATGTTGTAGGAGATAAACTTTCAAACTATTGCCGAACGATAAGCAAGAACGATGGATGGATAGGTATCTCAATCAGTTAAATTATAGCGCACCACAAAAGTCTTAGATGCCGGTTCATGTATACGCACGTCTTTATCAACGTGTTTTTTCCCCGTCTGTTCGTGTTTTTAGTTTCTCAATATCTGTATATCCGTCTGTTTGTGCTTTTAGTGTCTCAATTTCTATCTAACTGTGAATAGATAGATAAATAGATTAATGCATATAGTTATATCATTAACAATGCATTTGCATCGTTAAATAATTCTCAGTGCAATCTTGTGAATCATTTGCAGGGCACTTCCATCGTAAAATAATCGTCAGTGCACTCCTACGGTCAATGGCGGCGTGTAATACCCACAGATCTCTGAATTTTAGGGACCAAAGCTCCAGGGGTGTAATATATCAAAGGAACCCTGCAAATATCTATAACAATGACCTAAACAAATCTAGAAAAAAAGAAATATGCGGTTGGGGAGTGGTCCAGGCGCCGTATCTACTATATTAAATTCATTCCTATCGCTCTCCAATACTTAAATTATTTGCAATGCTTTCTAACAGTTAAATTTCACGGATATATTTAAATTTCTATGAGCTGATTATTCCAGAAGGAAAACAACTGAATTCAGTTCAGTGGAAGAGTTCATTGTATCAAACGGTGATTCAGAATATTTTTTATCACCAAATTGCTATTTATAATTGGAAAAGTTCATCGTTAAACGGAGAAACAGAAAACAAATCATCCTATTTATTAAATGAATAGATTCACGCTTGATTTTCCCCCAGTATTCAGTTCTTGAAGAAAGAAAAAAAAACGATGATCGAGAGAATTTCCCCTCGATTACTTTCATTACTTTGGCCGACCGGAAACGAAATATATGTTCGTTATTTGAAAGTATTCAGCATAGTTTCAAGAGATGTTGTGTGCAATAATTTTGACTACATAGCTGAGTGTATGGATTGATAAAATTATCTCTCATTTGTAAATCCCACTTTGGAAAATTCCAAATATTTTAAAGGTTTATTGAAAATATGGGACGTGCAAGAGAAATAGGTATAGATATGAATGGGACGATTGAAGGGGTGGGATTTAAAAAAAGAAAGAAAAATTGGAGGAAGAAAAAAGAAAAATAAAGATAAAAATAGAAATAAATCTTTAAAAAAAGAGAGATGGTGTTTATTCTGGGAAAGGAAAAAAGAATGAGCAAGGGAAGAAGAAAGAAAGAGAGAAATAAAGTAGGAAAGAAAGAAAGAAAGAAAGAAAGAAAGAAAGAAAGAAAGAGAAAGAAACAAAGAAAGAAAGAAAAAAGAAAAAAGAAAGAAAGAAAGAATGAAAGGAAGAAAAAAAAGGGGGAAAGGAAAAACAAAGCTCAAAAGCGAAAGAGGAAGAAATATATTCCTAGAAAAGGCATGAAGGAAACAGAAAGAAAAAAATAAAGAAAGAAAGAATAAATAACGGAATGAGTGAGTTAAAAAAAATTAAAAGCAATGGAGAACGATTTCTGAGGGAGAAAAAAAGCACAAACGATAAAAAAGGATTGAAAGGAGGAGGTAAGATATAATAATCAACAAAACAAAGAAAGAATAATGAAGATGAAAGACGGGAAGGAAAGAGAAAGTGTATTACATAAATTAACGAAACGGTGTCTGAAAAGGAAAACCGAAATGAAGAATAAACAATCAAAGAAATAGAACTCAGAATTAAGAAGGAGACAGAAGGAGAAAGAAAGACAGAGGAAAAGGATGAATGAATGAATAATAAGAAAAAACAAGTTTAATCGTTGAAAGAAGGCAAAAACAGTGTCTGAAAAAGTTGAATAAGAAGCAATGAATCAAGGGAAGAATGAGCAACGACAGGAAGAGAGAAGAAGCTAGAATAATCAACAAAAGGAAGAAAAGAAACAGTGCCTGGGACAGAGGAAAAATCAGGAACGAGAGAAAACCAAAAGAAATATAGAAATTAAGATGTGACTGCGGAAAAAACAGATTTTAACGAACACGATTTCCAAAACGAATTTTGAGAGTGAGAAAAATGAAGTTTGAAGTGTTTTTTTCAATGAGAGATCGAACAATTTTCCTTCCAACGAAAGTCAATTTGTGATTTTGTAAATTAGGTAAATTCCTGGAAAAGTTGCCAGCCAGAGATATAGTAACTTGAGAGTTTGCACGTTGTTTGTGATTTGTAAAATACTTAATTTTAAAATTATTATTATTATTATCATTATTATTATTATTATTATTATTATTATTATTATTATTATTATTATTATTATTATTAATAGTAGTAGTAGTAGTAGTAGTAACATTATCATTATCATTATTACTATTATTCACAGATATATTCAGACTAGTGTCACCATCTGGTTTGTTAACCTTACAATGTTTCGGTTGCAGTACGTCTGGCCTTCTTCGGGTGTCTATCGTACAAGAAAACCTTCTCGGTATTTCGAACCGAATCTTATCTCCAATCCATGGATGGATGGGTGATTTTTCCTATTCCATTGACTATGAAAGGATGCAATGTATGTCTCGTATCGCTCATTTTATAGTCAGTCCGTTCTTGAGGTGAGACATACTTGGAACGTCAATCCAGCTCTTTCGGAGGCAACATGCTCAATTCTTAGGTGAAGAGTAAGTCTTATGGTAGATATGTGACTGATTTCTAGGGATGAATCGAGGAATTTGTTTCTGATTTAAAGATATTTTCTATTTCAATATCTTATTCATTTCTGAATACACTTCTGGCTCTCTAATCCCTGAGAGTCCCCGACAGATTCCTGTGAAAAATTATGTGAGGAAGAACTGATTAGATTCTGCGTTGGATCCAATATATAATACAATATGATTTCGTGGTATGACATGTATCAAGGAAGATGACGATTGCAGGTTGAGGAATATGTAATTCAATTTTAAGATTGATCCATGAATTTTTCAATAAAGTACGTGCCTGTTGATGAAAACATCCATGAGTCATGAAGCAAATCTTTTAAGAGGTCCTTGTACGTCATCTTGATAATCATATATTTCCAGTCGTCGGATTGTGGTAGACTTTTAGTATATCATTGAGTAGAACTGATACTACAAAAACCGTTGAGAAACGTTTGTTCGGGATAATCAAATGGACTAATTCTTTTAGCAGTTGCTATGGAAAGTGAATTATTCATCTACCGTTTCTATACACACATGGTTTTGGAATGTCTCCATATCTGAAATGATTACCACCTTTCAAAGAATATTTTTTCAGTTTCATGCTTTTACCACCTACTGAGCATTTTTTCCAAAGATCACAAGGAAAAGAAAGGGTGGAATTTTGAGTTTTGGGATATTTCTTTATCGTTTATTTCCAGCAGCCGAATGAGGGTGTGTAGCCATATATGTATAAGAACGCTTTAATCCATCATCATCAGTCTTTTAACATCCATTGTGGGACAAAGACCTTCCCTGGGAATCACAAAACTTCTCTATCGTGGACGTCACGAAGCCAGTATTTTCTGAAATCGTCTACTTCGTCTCTCCATCTGGTACTTTGCCAGCGTCGGTTGCGCATCTGATCTCGGGGGATCCATGTCATGAGACGTGATGTCCATTAGCTGTCTGTCATTCTTGCAACATAGCCAGCCCATTGTCAGTTAATATTTTTTCTTATAGATTCTATGATGTCTCAGACTCCTGTTTTTTGGGGTTTTTTTCCTGATATTCTGATTTGTCACTTGATATCTCGATGTGTGGTTGAGAAGGATTTTATGCTTTGGTTAGGAAGAGCAAAAAGCTTCATTTGCTCGAAAACTTGTATACTGTTTTGCTCATATTGAAGCGGAGCAGTTGCCCAGGCTTGTGCGTCTATGTAAGTGAGCTTTGGAAGAAAAAGCAAGTAAAATTAAGGTGACATTAATACTATTCGAAAATTGATTGTGGTTGAAGATGATTCATGTAATTATCATAAAATTCAAGATTATAATATTTCTAAATTACGTAAACACATCACAACAACAAAACAGACCCACACGCACAAAATAAATAAGGAATACTTCTATACAGTTATATATGATGTTCGGTGCCTTTCGCACTGGTAGCTCAAGCAGGTGGCTCCAAAAAATTATAGCGATGTGGAGTCACGTCTCTTTTATTCTTTCTCTTCATTCTGCAGGGTCTGCGATCAGCTGTAGAATAATGACAATTTGAACAGTAACGCTAAAGGCAATTGAAATCAAAATGGAAAAAATGAGTGAAATCTAATAACAGGGCGATACGTTGATGGGTTTAACGGCAACACGAATCTGAATCATCGGTTACAAGTTCTGAAATTCTGAAGGTTGCCTGCAGACGTCATAGGTACAAAGAGTGAAAAACATTCCCTTGTGGATCATGTGAAGTCTTACGTTCGACATTATCAGAAAATTGATTAATTCGACTGCCGGAGGGAACAGCAAAGCAAAAATGTGACGAGAACAATAAAAGAAAATGGTCTGAAATGATCAATGTATAAGAATGAGAGAAGAAATATATATATATATATATATATATATATATATATATATATATATATATAATCATGTCCTTTGAAATTCTATCCACAATGATCATCTGTTATTACACAGTGAATGTATCTTTGGCTTCGACAAAGTAGATAGAATAAACAATTAAAGAAAATGGGATTGCTGCAGGAGTAACGGAACATAATTTCAAATAGAATTCCAAATAATAAAACCAATGCAATTCATAATCATATCCGTTGGATTGTATATTAATTTCTTGATATTACATATATATACACACACTCACACACATATATATATATATATATATATATATATATATATATATATATATATATGGAGAGAGAGAGAGAGATGTACATATATACGTATATATAATAGGGTTGAATTTCGTTGATGTTAAAATACATTCTCAATTATTGTTTTACTTTCTGTAATCGCTGGATTTTGCGATATCACTAATCAGATATCTTCGAAAGTTTGCTGCTTCACGAGAAAAGTGACAGTGAAAAAAAGAAAAAGAGCATTAAGCGCTTGTTTTGCAGCGAACTATTATAGATGCAGGGAGAACACTCTTCCAGTTGCCTTAACATTTGACAACATGATTAATATATCAGCATCCTCGTTTTGGGGACTGGGAACGTTAAAAGAAATTATATATTGATAATTTGTAATTACTTTATTGTTTTGGACCAATCTGACTTACAAAATACATTATAGGATGGCTTCATGGTCGGGTACTTGGGAAAGTTTATGCCAAAATTATCAGAGTGAATGAAAATTTTGACATATTTGATAAATCCTACCCGTGATATCACTGGTCGAATGAAAAGCAAATTGTATAATGGACGACATAACTCGCTCTAGTGGTTATTCAGAACGCCTTTCGACTTTTGTTTTAAAGAATTGATCTATACTAATCCGTGAGTATATTTAATTATATAAATCCTCGAAAACATCTTTCATCCAGTTAATTTAATTTCCGGACAGGGTGTAAAATCTGAATTGTTATAAATTCTACGAATTCAAATGATTCAAGTTTTGTTTTTAGTTTGTTTCTATTTTGTTTTGTTTTTTTAGTTGATGATATCACTTTGTATATATCTTTTTCTCTTTCAGTTGTTTTAATTGAATAATTGACGTCGTCTTTTATTGTCTCCCTGCTAAACGAGAACCTCTCTATTCATATTGAAGTTTGTCAGACTTTACAACCCGCTATATTTGTGTTCGTGTATTCAAATTATCAATTTTCTTTAAATGATTATTTCCTGTTTGGTTTCAGTTTTACAAACTTCTTTCCGATTCGTCAGGAAATGTTTGTCACTTTTGTCTCTGAAATTGGAAATATTTCACCTGATTTTATTGACGTCAAATATTTAAACAAAAGACAAGAGTTTCTCAGTGACTTGATGTTTGATAAAAAGCCGAAAAACGTTCAAGTTTTGAGTCTATTTTGAGATTTCTATCCACTCCAAAGATTTAATGAGAATTTTTTTTCAAATTAACTCAGGTCTTAATATTTCATTTTGATTAAATAGCACATTGCCCCACGGTCAAACATCCTCAAGCCATTCCAAAATTACTGAAAGAGATAACGACTAACAAACAAAAGAAAAAACAAGAAAGTAAATACATTAATCTCGTGTTTCCTCTTGTTTTAAAATTCAATGAGCAGATACGAGGCTTGTCCCAAAAGTCTCTATACATTTCATATTCAACAAGAAATAGTCTGCTGAAAACAATAGAACCTCAGTCAACAGGATTGTTCTTATTGGAACCTCGACGCACTTATCCATGCTTTACTTCCATTTTTTTTCTTTTTTCTAAAACAGAGAAAAAATCCTCTACCAGGATCGTCAACTGACTCTTAATGCCTCCTTTAATCTCACCCAGGGCCTGAACATCCCCCCCCCCGTTTCCACAGGGACCAAAAACTGGATTGTCAGGGATACGACTTACCTGAGAGATGCAGTTTTCAGTATTAAAAAAGTGCAAGGGACAGAAAACATGGACATTGCAATTACAATGGTCGTGCAATACGCAAGGTCACTCAATGGCATGTTATTGACAACTGAGTCATTCATCTGGGAAGTTTCCGTTCATGCATGTGCAGTAAAGTCCTTTTTACCTGGCTGTCAAGTTAACTCAAGGCTATGAAACTAGTTTTTCAGACATTCAAAAGGATGTATCCCTCTCTCGACATACATTATAAATGTTTGTTCCTGTGTTTTGACCGGACTAATTGTGAACAGTCTTAGGGGCCACTGTGTAGATTATCATCTGAAACGTAGACTCTAAAAAGTTGCGATTCTTAGTCGATCTATGGTATTTAGTTATTCTTAGTATAGCATTATTATTATTATCATCATCATCATCATCATCATCATCATCATTATTATTATTATTATTATTATTATTATTATTATTATTATTATTATTAATAATAATAATGGTCAAAATATTGTAACAGATTATTTTTTATTTGAATTCTTAAAGAGCTCTGGGTCATTGTATTTATGACAACAAATAAGACCCTGATCCGAAATAAAGAATAGGCCTACAGTGAGAATCCAGCTAACACCTACATTATCAGAAGGGAACCAACATTTACCAATTATCCACTAACAATTTTGATGCTTTGACAAAAGCTAATTAACACTTTCAAAGATTGATTACCATCGAAATGTAATCAGTATCAACAACCAGGCTCTTATGAGTTTCCATAGATTGAGAGTTGTATGAAAAAAGATTAAAAACTCGTTAAATTTAATTTTAAAAAAATAATGTGTTACAATAATTCATTTAATTCTAGTTATACAAAAGTGCCAACTAGGTTTCGTCACTGAATAACAACATTGGCGCCGATAGTCTGTTGTTGAGAGTTAGGGTTTGAAAAAGCGAATCGACTAAAATTGAGTTGAAATTTTTTTTAAAATTGGTCAAATTCAGTAAAAAAAAAACGGTCGTTAGTTTCGCTCGAAGACAAAAATAGCAGTTAACTCTTATGGACGGACCGGGTAGAAAATTGTACGTTTATTTTAAACCGAATATTGATTCTAAATCTTGCTTTTAAGTTGTGGTCAGATTTATTGTAATACCCATTCGGTGCCTTTATCGACCATCTCAAGATAAACTCAATTTGTGACAACATATTTATTTTAAATTCCTACCAAGGCCATAATTTTATAGATTATGATACGAACAAGAGTAAATATTTTAGTGTTAGTTTTGAAGATCCATTTTGATGAAGTGACCATTATTACAACTCTTTCAATTGGGAGTCATAATTCCGGCCAGTTATTCACATAATATTGTCCACCTGGGGACTTCAAACATCCGATATGATGAATTTATTCAAGTTACCCGGCAATTGGTCAGAGTTGACTGGAGTAATGTGATGTTTTTGTTGGCAACAAATTTATATTTATCATTTGCTTATAGTCACTCGTCTCTAATCACTACAAAATGATATATTCCCCTCTTGGAGGTAAGTGTTGTATCATCACAAAGCGTAAATCAAAATATTGAATTGATTGATTAAAACTACTACCCATATTCTTTCTTTATGTGGATGTTTTTTTCTTGAAAGCTTGTAACCAAATTCATAGGATGGATTTTTTTTGGATATATAGGGTGCTGATTGTTTACATGAGTTTAGGTAATATCTCTCAAAAATTAACTCGTGTGTACGGTTATCTGTTTGAGACCATAAATTAAATATTCTGATGTTTCCAACTTTTTAATGCTGCAACCCTAACGTTTGAAGAAGGGTTCGTAATTGTTTAACGATGTTTCTTGAATAAATTCAACCTAAAAATCACAGTTAATCAGATATCCAATTATTCGAGTCGAATAAAACCCCTTGACTGGAATCTTGAATGAATAATACTATTCAATTTTCAAATTTCCCAACGCCCCAAACTTCAGGTAATATTAGGAGCCGGCCGAATTCAGCTCCCACGGTATAGTTCGATCAGAAGCTTCCCATATATATATATATATATATATATATATATATATATATATATATATATATATATATATATATATATATATACATATATATATATATACATGCACATATATACAGTATAGGGATGTCAACCTAGGAAGATAGTTACCGGAAAATTGTAAAATTTATAAATAAATCTAGTTTGGAAAGGAGTGGATATAAATAACTGCTAAAGGTATCAACTTTTACATTTCTATGTATCATCGTTTAAATTTTCTAATAGATTTATCATTTACCAAGGAATATCCCATCAAAATGTCTGCTGTTTGAATAATAGAATTTCAGTTATTTCTAATTTCTGCTAACAGATTGGATCAATAACAACCTTCGTCAGCCAAGAATTTCAACAGAAAAAAAAGCTCTGAATACTAGATTAGTTCCTTACTATCCGTGAATTTGAATTGTGAAAATTCTTTTGAATACTTGTCACCTAATTTGGCGTGATGGGTAAAACACCATTCTTGTGCAGTTGTTGATTGGCCGTTAGTTCAATGTAATTGCTGCTTTACATAACACTAAATTGATCTTAGTGATAAGTATAAACCTATCTTATGGGATAATTTGTTAAATGTTTTTATCTGTTGTACCGATCGGCCTCCTTCAAAAGCCGCTTGTATTTGGTGACAGCCTCAAAATTCTGAACTTTCCCAATTTATACACTCGGGAAGTTTGCTCTCAATCCGAAACCAACGCCAGAGGATATTTCGTATTAGTTGATCCTTTATATTCAATTCGCTCTTGTATAGTCATTTCTTTTCCTTTCATTGAACCAGAGTATATCATTTTTACTGCCTGGCCAACAGATTGAATTTGAGGCCATTAGATGACTGTAAACACATTATATTTACTGTAGTCTTCTTCTGGTGCCTGTTGTATATAGTTATCATTAGGAATTCTAGTGGACAGACGATTTCAGACCAATGTCCTCATAATATTCATGATGATAAACGATTCTCATAAACTGTTCGCATACAAGAGACGATATTAGAGGATATCTTTCATAATTGACCTTTCTGTTTCAATCTGTGCCTGCGATGCCACTCCTATTCCTTCCAGCACACCAGGAGACAACAGTTGGTGCCAGACATTATGGCCAGTGATATCTGGCAACAAATCAAATCGTCCTTCCATATCATGCGTGATCGTCAGAGTCAATGGTTAGCAGATTGGATGGCCTTCATTTCGATGTTTGAAATGTGAGATATGTTCAAAGAAAATACGAATACATTGATAAAAGCAGAATTGTCATGGACAGAAGTCCAAGTCGAAGCATTTTCTTATTGGCAAGGCTTGTTGGGTTCTAAAAAGGGAAAATCACCAACCGTCAACAGGAACATCGGTGATAAAAAGTGAACACTGACTAGCGACAAGGCAATTGTTGCGAGAAGTAAACGAGGAATGTTTTGCCAAGTACGTGCCTACGGAAGGACTATCGTGACACAAATTGCAGATAGCTTTAATCAAGATAAAGGGAGGGGTGGAATGCATCATAGCACACATTACATTGGTCTACGTGAAGCTACGTACTGCAGTCCAGTCAGAGTACTAATTATAATTAATGTTAATCACCAAAATCAACTTCGATGAACATACCAGCATCAGAACTAAGAAGGTGTTCTATCAATACAAGGAGGTCATGTAGTCAAATGATTCTCACTTCCGCTTAAATAACGTGAACATAAGGTTTCATTTTTGGGGGGTAGGGGGTTGTCTCGTGGATAGGGGTTGATAATCTGTTGGAAATTTTTTTTAAAAAGCTAGTGGAGGCAGTGTGATGGTTTGAGCATTGTTTTGCTTTGAATTATTTGCTCTTATCATTCACGTGAGAGGTACTTCATCATCTTGGTAAAAATCATTTTAGACCAGGTACCCTTTCATGATATCAGTTTTCCTCAATGAAAATGGCATCACTCAATGGGACAATATTCCCTGGACCCAGATTGAACTCGTGTCTACCAAGTAACTGCATAAACTTAACCAAATCTTTTAACGATTACACAATGGTGGTGGAATATCGGAACCCTAAACTATTATGCAATTATTTATTCAAACTGTCCTTTTCGGTTGTTATAGTTACAAGATCAAGCCGTGGCGACCTCCCTCTCCGGGTTGTATAAGTTAGTGTTCTCAAAATTTTTAACCCAAACTCTTTATTTAATGCACTGGGTTGAGCGTTATTGATTCCACTGTCCATGCCGGGGGTTATCTCGTGTTTGCTAATGATCTAAAGTTAATACATTCGCGTAAAGCCTCTTTTCTTATTGAACCAAAATATTTGATTTTCACTGCAGAGATCCAGTTAATTATTGCCTTCCAACCTTGGAAAGTCGGACACCGAGAGTTGGATAATGATAAAACGTGGGTGTTTTAGATTTTAAAAGCACCAACTGGAAACTTGAGAGGACATCGCTTTCCATCAAAAAAATCGATTGATGAATATTTTTTTCCAACGCATAATGCTGGCACGATGCAATGAAGAGAATTTCAAAAAAACATTTCAGATATTCTACGCAATCATTGCATCAACAGACACTTGATCAAGTACGGAAATCTATAAAACAAACGATGAATAATCAAAGCCGGTCAATCAGAAATCTGTGAAAGAGGAACAGATGTTGCGCAATATACTCCTTTGTTTTTATCGATCAATGGCCTTACCAAACATTGAAATCAGAATGATGTGGTTGGATTCAAACAAAATAAATATGAAGTTTGTCAAAGTGCCAACTTATCTGATATTGGCTTTTCCCAGCGTCTTTCTAAAAGAGTCTGCAAATTTAAATTTTGGGATCTCCGTCCCATTCAGCATAATTCCGTCTACGGTCTGAAATATCTTTGGGAAAAGCCAGAATCGTTGGATGGGAGAGAGGCTGACAAACCCGGAAGCACAAAATGTGAAGAAACGATAGGCTCAACGATCGTGAATGCGTCAGTCACTCTATACTCAATCTCATTTAATGATGACTCACTATCGACTGAGAGAGTGTATGTTCTGCATACGCTGTGATGACCTCCCTAATTGGGCACCAAGTTACAACGAGGTTACCTGACCGGTCCTTCAGATATTCAAAATTGCTTGATACTTTCTAGACGGACGTGGAATTATCAAATATCATGATATGTTTTAACACATCTTGAGATACGACCTGGACACTTTATCAGAACCAAATCCCTGGGCCCCTTGATACTTTCGTGCTTTAATCACCATACGTCCTCTCCCGGTTGACCCTGTCGATATTGATAAAGCTCAAACTTGTATCCACTTAGCGAATCACACCACTCAATCCCTCTCTTAAACTTAAGCCACCGGAGAGCTCTCTTTCAATTTGTTCCTTGTGGCCTGTCGTTCTTCCTACAGCGCATATATTCTGGCATTCCGGTATAGAGATATGAGAAGCCATAGCAGACTACTTCGATATGCTTGGAGCGGGCTTCCCACCACTCTCTTGCTCTCGCTCTCGCTCTCTCTCTCTGACACCAGTTCCCTATTCTTAGCTCTCTTCCTTTCTTGAGCCTCCCCTGTTTGATTTCTCCAGGAAATAGTGAGCTCTATCTGCTTACAATGGTTACTTTCGTTGTTGACCTGAAAGTAGCTGTCTTTGGCTGTTGTGAGTTTGGCTTGGACTGGGGTTTCTCTCCTGCAACGAAAACCTCGTTCAGCCTCTCCAAATATGAATTTTGCAGATGCTTCAAGTTTGCCTGAAAGAACGCCCCCGTAATTTTTTTTACGACTTCAAAAAGACTATCAAACAGAAACAATTAACTTTGTTCCTATTCTATGAGAATGTAGTTGTTATATCAATTTTTTTCTCCATTCGGAATGATTACTCGAAGCTCACTTTATGCAATGTAATGACATTAAATCCAAAGGCTAACCAATATGCATCATAGCTTTTTAGAAATTGTTTTTTTTTTAATTTGATTCACCTTTAAAACAAAAATTTTAGTTTGCATTACCTTGTGTTGAACTCTCAAATCACTGTGTAAACGGTCTAATTCGGGCCAGGGCTTAAGGTATATAGCTAGCAAAGCAACGGGTATCAAATTGGTAATATGATTATTGACGGCGCTTTCTCTGAAAGATTCAAAATAATACCTTTTTTTGTACAAAAATGATAATGGTGGCATTTAATGTGTTTAGGGAAGATAATGAATAGCTATATGGTTAGATTTGAATCAATGTATTCTGGTCTATTTGGGGACATCTCAACGTAATGCTGGGTGGTCAACGACAGCACTTCATTCAACGCTTTATCTAATGCTCCACTCGGTTGGCCGGACCGTTTTACTTCCAATTTATCATTGACCATAATAACTGAGAATTAATGTTAAAAGTAATCCATGAAGAAAACGCTAGTATGGCTGATTTGTTTGGAATGGCTCTCTTTCGCTCACTTAGTCTCGGATAAATCATAATCATGCCAGGAAAGAAGTCGCCTCTTCGAGTTGACATTGACTTCTGTTTACATTGTAAAGTTTGGCAATGGGAAACTCGCGTGTGTATACGAGTATGCGTGCTACAAAAGACCCGCGAAATTCGATTTTTACACGAAATCTTGGGTCTTTTTTGTACGCCCTACCTTGTAAAATTTGAATACTTTTAGCAAGAGTGGAAGATTTTCTTTTCTTTTTCCTCACATGCCCCGAAAGATACATAATAACTTTTAATTTCGATACTATCACTCTTAGCGTCCATTTTCTCCTGCTTCGTATTGCATCAAATTGTTTCAATAACACAAAATAAAATAGTACTCACGTAGAACCTTATATCTACTGCACTTTGAAGCTAATACTACACATACTTCATAACAAACATGAAGAAATTTGACTTTCTTTAGATACGAAACATAAACTGCTGAATAAAAAAAAGATATTTAATGGAAGTGCCTTGAGGCGTTGAACCCAGAAATTGAATGGATTAGTGTATGCAGATAAGAAGTCAATGTTTTTGTATGATACTGAAGTCCCCAGAGACTCCCTGGTTTGTGCAAATGGCCAATGGGTCGGTATTCTAATGCGGCCCTTGAAGGCAGAAGGCTGGTTCTGGGAGCTGACTACAAGGTATACCTGGACATCTATTTGGAGTGTATAATAACAGGGCTATTTGAAGTGATTCTAGTGGGCTGAAGCCCAGTGAACTATGAAGTATGTACAGTTGAAGGATCACCTCCCAGTTGTCAGTAAGATCAACCTAATGCTGCGTCTTGAGGAAAACAAATTTTAGAGTAACCACGGCATTGTGCCGTTGGTCATTTCTCGTATGATATATTTATTGTGAGTATATATATGTTCACGTTTAAAATTAGAAAAAAAGGTGTTTATTTAGTACAGTTGAGCTGATCAAGGGAATATTTGGGTATCGACGCAGTCAGCGATAAGAAAAGCTGCATACTAGTATCAAATAATGCAATAATCATCTGTCTCTCATCATTACAGTAGAACACAGAATCCTTTTAGTAGATGAACAAATGAGACCATATTCATGCTATCATTTCAGAACTGCCAACGTTTGAACCGAGAATGGGTGAGCTCGGTTCCAGCTTTTATATATATAGGGTGTCACTATATTCCATATGCACTTTTAGACGATAATCATTTGAAATATCATTGATTGCATTAATATATAGTAGACTTATAAAGGCACATACGAGGATAGTCATTAAACTTAGCCTGATATGGCATAAGTCAGATACTCTTCTCAAGATTTTGTCTCTATTTAGGCTTGAGTTCCTACCCTCAGCACTGGTGGGAAGGGTACAATTATTTTAACCACATGGTCAGCCCATGTCATATGTAACTTCAGGTATCCCACACACGAAAATCCGATTTATGGCACGTTATCGTTTCTATGAAAACGGGGGGAAAAGCAAAGAAAGTGTGCAATGTCTGGTCTACAGTGAACTGTTATAGAAGCAGCGCAGACCCCCTCCCTATCATTCCAACACTCGAATATTTTATACTCACCCAACGTAACATCTTACCAATCAGCCTCATGTATCATGATCGACATTTTCAGGGACGTGGAGAAACGTTTAGGAAGCGTGGGATGCCAGTATCCATTATTTCAGTAGGTCTATATATTAATCCATCTAAATCAGTTCATAAGTAGATATTCACTAAGGCTAATTGACACAATGAATAATGATTGCGTTTACATTTATTAAACTTAATTGAGCACGATAAATAATGATCGAGTACATATTAATTAAGCTTAATTGAGAACAATACATACTGATCGGGTATATATTTAATAAGCTCAAGCAGAAATTAGGATTAAGGTAAATAGTAGTCCAAAATAATACAGCGGGTTACTCTCTTTACGTATAAGATTGATGCTTAATTTTCAAGAATACTATAGAGTTTTTAAATAAATTTCAGTCTGCTAAAAAGCCAAGCAAAATCGAATTTCACAAATATGGTAATTCAGGTGAATCAATAAAAAATATAGATAGATTTGTTTTCTGTGTGTAAGTGTTTCTGCTACGCTGAAAAATTTTATGTTCAGGAAAATGGGGACACATAGTCTATTCCTAGCATCCAGAAGCAAATCGAGGATGATTCGTTGAAATTTTCTCAAACAGTCAACACTAAGAATGAAGTAAACATTTCACAGCCTTGGAATTGGAAATATTAAGTTTCTTTTCTCAATTTTCAACTCACCCGGGGGAAACAAACTGAAATGTTCTTGCAGTATACTCTTATCTTCCTGAGATTTCACCTTAGAAAGAAATGTGTGACTAGTCTTTTTCTTTTTATTGACACGTGGTTACATCTTCAACAGCTGGATATTTTGTGCATTAACTGAAAAATTTCCTGACTTGCAGAACTGATGTTGTCTCGCTGAAGGTTTGCAAGTTAAAACATCTTTTCAACCAACAACTGTTTTGACATAATATGCCAGAAAACTTGGAAAATACTCTGAACTATGATCTCACCAAAATATGCTTTTAAAGAAGTCTTTTTATGACCGAAGTACCGGACAAGAGTAAGATCTTTCTCAATATTTGTTGAAATCAGTTTCAGGCTCAGTTACAAAAACTAGACCTCACAAACGGGGTTTCCAACATGGTTTAAGAAGATTTTAGTCATTTCCCAAGATAACCTTAAATCTATACAAGAATCCTATGGAGGGCATTCACTAAGGATTCATCTTACCGCAGTAGAAACTTCAGGTTCGGCACACAGACATACACACATTATATATATATATATATATATATATATATATATATATATATATATATATATATATATATATATATATATATGTATAGATATAGATATATATATATGCATGTATATATGTATATATGTATATATATACACACGTATATATATATATACAAACACACGTATATATATATATATACATATATATGTATATATATATAGCGAGAGGGAAAGGGGGGAGGGAAAAGAGAGATTGGAAGAGAAAAAGAGATCGATAGCTAGATGAGTATGTATGTAGGTGGGAATTTCAGTGTCTAAGAAAACAAAAAGTATTTAGCGAGAAATCTATTTAGTTCGATTTTGGGAATGTTACAGCAGTATTCTGTACAAGAGTACCAAATGCTAATCCAATTTCCTCATTCATGTGGAGCGTTGATTGGAAACCTTTTCTCCCTGAATGACTGTCAACATTCAAATAAAACTGTGAAGAATGCACGTGCAAGTAGAGGGATTTTTCTAAGAAATCTTTTCTTTTTAATTTTTGTCCTAGTTTGATTTTCCAACCGTTCTCTTAGTGAAAGGGACATTTACGAACGAACATAATTGCGTTTAGCCAGTTAAAAATAAAAGCACTAGTTGACCCAAGATAAGTGGCAAAGGTTGATTGGTTCACAGGCTTCCCCCCATTATCCGAAAAAAAAGTGTGAGCCGAAATGACCCGAAGCGAAAATGCGATTACCGTTAATTTATCTGGGAAAACATATTGAGTTTTCTAAGAACACAAATGGTGATGAAGGTATATTAGACTGAGTAACCAAAAGTTGCATAGAAAAGGAGGCAAAGAGAACAGGGGGTACGAATAATGGGGAAGATGGTGCATCTATGATTGCTTTCCGGATAATTCTGCGAACGAAATAGTGACTTGAAGCACACGATATCTCTAATTCTCATTAGTCCCATTAGATCAACGCACATGGAAGGAGTAAGACCTTTATTGGGTTCCATGTTATTTTATCCTTAAATCCATCCGAGCATTTCCCAATAAAACAACGTTAGATACTCTCAAAGACCACTACTTATGTAAGGGGCTACCTGCACGGGTAACGGAATCGGTGATCCGTGTTCAAACTCCAGTTGAGACTGTTTTGGACATCAATCAATCTCCTAATAGCAAGAAAGACTCGCGCCTTTACAACCATTTTTGAGAAGTGCAACTATCTAAAACCAGGAAGCGTGGTCCCATTGCCCAGCGCAAGTGCATAGCTGGACATCCATTGGATTTCTGTGTCGAGCTGTCCAGATTCTCTAGCCTCTGGAGACCAGACAAACATGTGACGGCTGACAATGTGTACGGATCGTCTTCCCTATCATCAAAGTCATGTGCAACTCAGACCTAGTGATCCACTCAGTACCAAAGCTAATGTTAGGGTTCTTCAAAGAATATTTGGGATCCTTTGTAAAAACAATGTTCCGTAACCCCTAACTCAATGGAAGCGTAGGCCGTAAGTAAAGAAATACATTTTGGGACGAATCTCAAAATTATCTTTTTTGATTGAGTGATATTTTTTCATCTTTTTTTTTATGCATCCATATATTCACTCGTGTTTGTCTATAAAATATCTTTAAAATTTCTCAATTTCAATAACATTTCATGGAAAAGTGGGTCATAGTAAGTGGTTAAATTGTGAGATTGAGCCATGATTATTCAGAGTTATCTCCCCTGAGCCGTATCCATCTCAGTATCTATATGCTAATAATCCAGTTTCCAGTTCTGGTTGAGAATACTTGAGAAATTAGTTAATCTATTCAGAATAAATATATACATCTTTTTTCCAACGGTAACCACGAAGATGCCAAAAAGAATAGATGATTTTTGTATTTCAATTTTTTTCATTAATTAATAATATCTAATTCATACAAATAAAATCTATCGTGTAAGCTGGCGTTTGGTATCCTAATCATGACCATATTGTTATAAATGTTTTCACACCATGGAAGCATATACTGGATATTTACTTTATTTGTCAGTAAGTCCTTTTGCTTGAGAAAACAGATATCAGAGGTTCATGCAGGATAATTTTCATTAAAAAGGGAGGATACACACTAGTTCCCGCAAATGAATATATTAAAATCACTTGACCCCGCTCCTACAGACCATTCCCAGTGAGTACGGACACTTCTATCAAACATGATAATTCTGAAGAGATTTTGTACGTCTATTCAGAAAACTATTTATATATCAATCTGATTCTGACTCACTCGTCATGGAATCATCTAACTTTTCTTATTGCTTTCAAAAAAATTTTATGAGGTCAGTTTTATATTTCTGTGTGTGTCGAATCGGAGAAATGCTCATTTGGAATGAAAAAAAATATTATAAAACGATTATTTATATTATGAAAAACCCATTTGTAAAACATGAATATCCCTTATGTGCTACCGCGTAGGGCATCATTGCGTTCAGAATATTAAAGTCGGCCAAAGTAAAGGTATTCAATGTTTTCCAACACTTTTTCCCTTCACGAAAAGAGATGATAGGCTAAAATAGCGTCCAGTATTTGTTTTGCAGTGATCCGTTATAGAGTCAGTGCGCCACCTCTTTCTCTTTCTCTCTCTCTCTCTCTTTCCCTCTCTCTCTCTCTCTCTCTCTCTCTCTCTCTCTCTCTCTCTCCCCACTTCCTTCCTACGCTATAGTCTCGTTGCACGTACCTCTAAATATCTGACGAATCAGCTTTACATTCCACCAACAGCATTTTGGGTTCTTTGAACTTTAATCTTTTTTTTTTTCGTTTTTTCTTTCTATATAAATTAATAGTAATTGCTTTATCGCTTCAGGCCGTTCCCACTCACGAAAAAGATTTCATAAGAATATGTTACTTTCAGAAAGCGGGGAAAACCAGTGTACATACAGCTAGAGTCAGAAAGATAATACAGACCGGTGATTCTGAACGTGGGACATATGCAACACAAAGAGACACAAAAACAGAGACATGTTAAGGTTTAACTGCTCTATATCAGAATATACAATACTATTAATTACTAATTTCTCTATTGATTTGATATTCATTATCAGCCTTTTTTACGGCTGTTGTTGAAAATTTACCGTCCACAAGATTTGCTTCACCTGTCTATCATGAGCATCAGGAAGCCAATAGGTTATGAACTTGTCTATTTCATTATACCATTTCATATTTTGCTGGACACAGTTTTGCATATGATCTGAGGATACATGTCTTGATGTCCATCGGTTATTTGCCATTCTTGGAACATGACCAGCCCATTGCCATTTAAATTTTCTAATGGATTCTATGATATCCCTGACTCGTTTTTCTGTCTTCTATATACTGCACCGTTTCGTGATCCTTCCATATGATTTCGGGCACGATTCTTTCAAGTGCACTTTGCATGGTTCTCGTTGACATTCTGAGGTATAACAGTGGTAAGATGATTGCATTACTCTCACTAAATTTCAGACTATAAAGTGTTACAAAACGAGTGCTCAAATGTCTACCTACTTTTACATTTGAAACTAAATTTTTGGCAAACTTTTTAAATTTATATAATTAGACTATTCAACAAGAAATATGCTTTTTTATGATATCATGGGGAGGTTGTCGTGGTTGGGTACAATATAAAAAGGTTTTGAGAACTCTTTCTACACACAAAATTTCTTGACATCATGATGATCATTTTTATGAATCACTGCAAGAATAAGACCGTGAACAAGATGAACATTAAAATAGGTCTGATGAGTCAACTAATAGAAACTTGCACGTGATCTTTTGGCAGCATGTCGTGCTGAAGGTGATCAAGTGTAAGGTTATCAGAAGGAATCAATCAATAAGTGACTCCTCTCTCTCTTTTTGTTATGCAATAATCACAATGGGTGGTTGGCTGGCCATGTTGCATGAACAGTAGACAACTGATGGACATTGTGACTCTCAATATGGATCCCCTGAGATTACATGCGCAACCGAGGCCGGCAGAATATTAGATGGAGGGACGAGCTAGATAGATACAGAAAGTACTAGCTTCGCGACACCCATGATAGAGAAGTGTGGCGATTCCTGGGGAAAGTTTACGTCCAACGACAGACGTTAAAAGACTGATGATGATGATGATGATGATGATGATGATGATGATGATGATGATGATGATGATGAATCACTAACAAGTCTGAATTTTCTCCCTCCCCATAGACAAAAGTTGGAAAAACACAAGGAGTCAATTTATCGGAAACTTACATTGCAAATTAATCTAAATAAAAAGATCAAGAAAAAAGATTCTTGTGGACATAATAAGAAGTAAATGCCGGAATGCAGCCCTCTAGCTCCATCAGTACGGTTTGTGCGTACGGAACACGCCTGACTGGCCAGCTTAAGCTTAAGCTTAAAAAACTGGAAAAACTTACGAATTATAGTTTTGTTGACAGTTGAGGTTGACGGTTTCTAACTAATGCAGTTCTCATTTACCTCTAACAATGAAGTTCGAAGGGGTAAATGTATCTACACTATCTCTCGGTCTGTCTGTCTTTCTGTTAATTGACCTGTTTCAAAAAAGTTCAGGGTTAAGAAAAAATTGAATTCTTCAGTGGATTGAACATTTTAAATTTTTTTTTTTTTTTTGTCGATTGAGCGATATTCTGGGGATTGTTTTCCATCCATTTACATATTGATCATGCTTGCCCCTACAATATCTCCGGAAGGTCACACAAATTTTTGAATGAATTTTGGATAAGGGCATATCATTGGCTACGGGAGGAACAATTTGAGGGCTAACTCAGGAAATTTTTAAGATTTACATATAAGCTTCTGTTTTTTTCAACACTGTAAACGAATTTAGATGATGCATATGTAGACAGCTATGTTATTTTTTCACTTCTTTCTGCCCGTCTGTCCCTTTGTCGATGCATCGTGGCTATATATGAACTGATTTTCATTCAGGTATCAGTTAGAGGATTGGAATTTACAAGCAAGAGGTAGTTACTGCTTGTAGTCACAGATAGTGTTTTGTGCGTTTAGAAATTTACGAACTTCAAACAAAACAGGAGTCGTTACATGTGGAGGTCAGATTACTGATTGAAAGCCAAAAGTTGACCGTATTTGCTAGGAAAATTTAAATGTAGGACACGCAAATAAGAAAAAAAAGAACGCCAAGCAAGTAGAAAAAAATATCTGAGGCAAGTTGAAAAATACGCCTTGTAAATCAAAAAATACCCCTGGTAAATTTTAAAATACGCAACAAAATTTTAGAATATGACTTGCAAATCCAAAAGAAATACGACAAAAAATACAGTAAGAAATGTGAAAAAAAAAACTATCAGACTTAACCTACGAACGTGGATCATCACATACGTGCAGTTAATGCTATATTGAGTCCAAAGCGAAGGCGAAAAGCGGCTCCACAATTTCGAACTGAAGCAGTAATCATGAACGCGCAAGAAAGCAAAATGTGCATTTTACCATACATGATAGGTCAGCGGGATAGATACTTCATGAAAGTGAAAAACTCAAGGCAGAAACGTACTTTCCTATCGTAGATTCTCTAAACATTCACTTGACCGAATGTGCTGAAGCCTAATTTCGGAAATTTGTATTTTCCAATACTGGAATAGCACTCAGAATATTAAAGCGCATAATGGTGGCCGACGGTACCGAGGAACATTCGTTTCCTTGGTTGAAAATAGCAAATAATCATCTTGGCTGTACAGTTGGATAAAAAAGGTTAAATCTGCTCTCCAACGGTTGCATTTAAAGCGATATACCCAAAAGCAAAGACGTTTAACTAATTATAAAGCAATGAAACGTCGAGGATTTCCATATTGTAGGAGCGTCGAGCTGACCAATGCCCCGGTATAGTGAGCTTGAATTTGCTGGGTGCCCGGCTACTGTAACCCTGTGCAAGATCAGGCTAATCTTAGTAAAAAAAAAGAAGAAACGAAAAACGATATAAGAAGCCTATGATAATGTGATGATCTCTCAAACCAATTTGTTTTCCATCAGTGTAGTCTTTTGTCCGAGTAAATTAACCCCACCTGGTAACTTGCCCAGGGCTTGGAGAATTGTATATTTTCGAAAGAGGCCCGTAGGTCAGTATTCTAGCACATCTAAAAACCATAATTCTGAATATTGATTTTCTAAGTGCACTGGCTCTCTTCATCTTGAAGACTTGCATGAAAAAGTCAGGCACTAAGACAAGGAGGTGATGTTACATAAACACATTTTTAAAGCTAATAATATGAAAGTTAACTCTAACGTGTGCATTCACACATGCGTGAGTGGATAGGTAGATAAGAATGAATTGAGAGTAATATGAAGACTTTTTAGATAGAGAGACACGCATGCGTGTATATGAACTAAGTGGGCGCATTATCCGTCGATCTTATCTATTGCAATCGATCTTTTTATTCCAGCGTCAGTGCAAGTCGGGAGTGTCTTCTTTCAACATCTGTGGTCCTTCCTGTTTTATGATGACAGATAAGTAATCGTCTCATCTGTCTTCCATCCTTCATCCTGTATGCAAGCGTCTTTCTTCACGCGTTTGAGTTCAAACTTGAATCACACACACGCATAAAATGCTACATTTACAAACGCAAAATCATCCCAACATAAATCGATACACGATCATTCAACTTTCTCATATCAGTATCATTATCATCATTATCATCATCAACTTTTTAAACACATGGTTCCAGAACCTCCTGAACATGTCTGAATCAATATATTATCTTATTTTCGTCGGTCATTTTTCCAATATAATCTTGTCGCACATAAGTCATCCGGCTTGTCAAATTCTACAAGAGAAAGAGAATGAAAGTAACCAGTGTAGTACGGTCTCTGATTTGGGGGCGCTTCATTTTACACACACACAAACACGCACATACACACGCACAAGTACGTATGAATTGTTAATTGCGTTATAATATGTAGTATCTTATTTGAGATGATATCCCGTCATTACACAGTCAATATATCATTCACCTTAGAGAACGTAAAAAAAATGAAGAAAATTGGGCATCGAACCAGCCTCTGATAGGGTGAGAATAGATATATATGTATATATATATATATATATATATATATGGGGGGGGGGGCTCGCGCGTATACACGTATGACACATTATTGATTTGATAATAAAATAATACACATATTCAGTGACAAAAATGCTTCAAGCAAGAAATAGACCCTTAAGTCTACTGCTACTACTACTACTCGGTATAAAAAAACAATATGGCGTGGATTACATTGTATGCTGCTATGTAGTTAGATCTGAATTTTGCCTGAAGATTGATCATCCTGGCAAAAAAGGTACAGCGTTATCAATTTTCGACGGACATCAATGATAATGGATGCGAGTCCAATCCTCGTTGAAGGTTATTTCTTTATTCCTTATCCATGTTGCGTACCTAAGAGGCATACAATGCTGAAAAAAGCCTTACGTTGCAATAATCTCATATTGAGGATGAAGTAGTCAAATATGGAAAGTAATGTGGAGAGTTTGCAGCTATCATGGTATTATAAATACTACGAAAGACTTAAGACAATACCTTGAAGCTGAATGATATATCGACTAAAACACTTCGTTAAAAACTAGGAAAGGGACCAAATGTTCAGAAATCTGGGTGGCTTCGCCTCAGACGACGATTTTTTTTTAGGGCATACAGTGTCAGAGTTGATCAATTAAAAAAAGTGGAATATAGGTTGATCAATGACTTTTGTTAAGCGGTGATCACTGAAAAGACCAAATTTCAAGAAAACAATCATTAACGTAGGGACGAATTTTGCATAAGAATTAAGCTGTGAATCGAATCTGCGACCAAAAACGATTCTTTAAGGAAACTTTCAAAAAGGAAAACTTTTTTTTATTCTTGACATATTCGGCTAAAATGTTAATATTTACAGATCTATAGCTTTTTTTAGTGCACGCAGTACCCAAAATATGTGCATAGATATCAAGACAGTCATTTCGAACTAAAAAAACAAACAAAACAATTTTAACAGTTTTGGCTGACAGTTACTCATGGAAACAATCACAGGCAGTATAAATTTCCTGTTTTGAAATCAAAATTTTCAGGAATATTGACAGTGAAATACTTTCGAGGGGACCGACGCTCAGTCAACCCTGAGACATGTTGTGACTTTTTAAATATTTATTTATTCCTAATGGATTCATTTTTGACATCTACCATTGATTCATGCAGCTACCATGTTTGGCAACAAAATGATATCTAAAGTGGATATCGATCGCCTTGTATACAAATAACACTTGAGTTGTCTTTTCAGGATACCCATCAGCACCACGGATAGATAAATAGATAGACAAATAGAATTTGAACAGATTGCTATAGATAGATGAATTGATAGATAGACAGTCAAAGAAAGATGAATAACAGTATTACATAAGGACAGAAAGAGACATAAGCAGAATGAGATAGATATATAGATAGTAACTTGAATATATATAGACAGATTGATGGATAGACGAATAGATAAAGATAGATATATAACAGCATTGGATATGAAGAAAAAGAGATAGACAGATAGATAGTAACAAAAAAATGTTGATACAGAGATGGGTAACATGAAAAGAATGTGATGAATAGATAGACAGAATTTGAACAGAACGAGATAGATAGCATGAGATATGAATGGAATGAGATGAACAGAAAGATAAATAGATCATTATAATCTATCTTTTCAACTATATATCCACCTTTCAAAGATAGATAGACAGTAACAAAAATAGATTGAATAGATAATTTTATTTGTACTTCTATATTCGGGCGTACGTACTTAAGTTTATTGGCGAGGCCCATCATATTCCACCAGCTTTTTGAAACTAAGACTTACAGGCTTTTTTTTTTGCCCAATCAGCTGTTGTACATTAAATTGATTTTCGGCGACTGTCCTGATATCTAAGTAGTAGAAAAAATAATGGAAGCATATTCTGGCTAGTACAAGACAGTCACAGCTTATGTTTGAATTCGAATAGATTGACATGAATTGAGCGGAATCTGTCGATTCACATTGAAATTTAGATTTACTTGAGTCCGTTGCTGTAAGAATGATAGTGACATATCTTCAAGATAGAATGGATACCGATATGATATTAGATTTTAACTATCATCAATTCAATCAATGGTATACGAGAAACAATCAGAAGAAAACGATGAATTCTCACAAACACTTTAAGATATAACGACACCCAAAGACAAAAACATTTGCAAAAAACATTATGTAACCGAGTATAATATTTAGATTCAAATTTCAGGGGAAAAAAATCAAAATTGTTTTTAAAAAATGAATAGTCTCTCGAGCGCTGGGAAGTCTGATGAAAAAATAAATTATCTATATATACATATATATATATATATATATATATATATATATACATATATATATATATATATATATATATATTGAAAAATCTATTCAATGATCATATTGTTATGGTTTTATACATGTCTGCATTATCATGGTCACGGATGTGACGGCATTATCATGTATAAAAATAGTTATATTACCATAGTTATGGATCTTGGCATTGTCACAGAGATGGCGATATCATGGTGAAAAATGGGGCCATCATTAACTGCATTTTGATATATATTTACTTTCGTTTCTTAGTTATTTACTCATTTATTTTTGTACAATTCCACCCGTCTTAGCTACAGGGTGTATCGGAGAAGCGACATAATAACAGGACAAAATTCAAGCATCGAATGTAAACAACTCTCGATATAAATTGAAAACAGCCGTGATTATTAAAAAATCATTAATTTTCACCAAGAATTTTTTTAAAAAGTAGTTTAAATCTGTTGAGAAAAGGGAAATAAAGCAAGGTAATTCCCTGAACTGATATCGAATGAAATGATACGGTAACAACGATCAGAGATTGATTGATACGTGAAAAAGGGAAGAAAAAAAAAGATCAATGAGAAAAAGATGCATCCATTTTCCAAGAAGAACTCTCCTGACTCAAAGTGTAAAAGGAAAGTGAGACAGGTTAATAAAAGTATGGGACAGGAGTAGACAGTCAGAACGAATTATATGGATTTTTTGAGGGCTTTTTATCCACACGTGTTTTCATATATGTACGTTTCATCAAGCTAAACAGTCTACAGCAATGAAAACGCAAAAAAAACTCTTTCAACTTGAGATCTCCATTTCTTTTGTCTACACAAAATAACATATACATATATATACATTCATATATATGTATACATGCATATATATATATATATATATATATATATATATATATATATATATATATATATATATACATATATATATATATATATATATATATATATATATATATATATATATATATATATATATATATATACACATATAGACACACACACATGTGTTATAAGATAATATCACTCTGTAATACACATAAAACCTTGTTTAAGAATATGACAAAAACTATATTGTAAGAAAAGGAGTGGTGTTTGAACAACACCACAGTGGTGCCATGTTTAGCAGTTTTATTTTCTAAAATCCCCCAAGGGTTACATGATAAACAACAGATGATCCTATCAAGACATCAATTTAACAATGTACCATAATAGCAAAGTATTTATGAAACAGGGGAAAACGCCCATGAAAATTACATCATTTACATTTACTGATATTAGAAAATGGGTGACTAAAGTGACACAAAAAATTGGCAAAAAATTCTAATGTTAGGTTTTCAAAACTGTGAAGCTTTTCATATCATATGAATAAATACAAATACATAAACATATAAATCCAGATATATACATATATGCACATAAAACACATACATATATATATATATATATATTCATTTATATACGCAAATATACATACATGTATATATACATATGTACATAATTATAAACATATATACGGATACGCATACGTATATAGATACCTATGTATACAAATAGATACATATGCATATGCATATATATAGAGAGGGATAGATCGATATTATGAATATCTAAATGTATTTACACACACGTATATATATATATATATATATATATATATATATATATATATATATATCATCTGTCATGATGGTACAATGTGTTAGAATCATCAGCTCTGAACCATGTAACCCTTTCAGTGGTCTTAAAACAAAACAGTTACTTCAACATGGGACCCCACTAGTTCTGATCAAGCAGTACCTTTTTTCCTTCTATGATTTCAAATCATAGTTTATGTCATACAAGTAGTTTGCTATCCTTTCAAGGACATAATCATTATGTATTGTATATGGATGTGATTTCATATCACACACCTTTCATTTTTTTTGTAACGGGGCTCACTCAAGTTGGTTACGTAAAAACGAATTTAACGATGAAAGATCATTGAATATAATTCTTGATGTGACTTGCTGAATGTGTCACTTCCGTCACTGACATACACATAAACACGCACACACACACACACACACACATATATATATATATATTTAACAAGAAAAAGGCTTATAATGGGATTGCTCACCAAAATGTGCATTTTATGATGAAATTGTATGATTTTGCACACTTATAGCCAAACATATTCCAAAATTATGAGTCTTCTATATTTTGCTTATGGCAGACATCTTGAAAATAACTTCCCTTGACAACTGTTTCGGAAAAGTTTTTTTTAATTTTTATCTGCGATTGATACATGATATTGAAGGCAAAATTAGTTGAAATTTCCACCACTCAGCGTAATTGGGGGACTTGTTCGAATGATGCATGCAAGTCATTGGAAATTCAAAATGGCGGCTCTGGATTATATCAAAATTCTTATTACAGTCAAATTGCAGAGACTAATCTTATATACATGACATCGGTGCCAGATAATACGTTATTTCTGATGCAGAATCCGATTTTTGAAATTCAGAACTGTCCCAAAGCTTCTTCCTGTCTCGCAGTTCAAGAGTCGGAAACAATGATAACAATAACTGCTCAAAGTCCTGATCTATAACAGGAAAGTTTTCTGGCATTCGCCCTGAGAATACCGATAGAATACCCTAACGCTGTAACTGTTGTAGGTACGACCTGGAAAATCGTCGTCTATTTTTTCCTATTTCAATATGCAATCGATTACTTATTACATAAAGGTATATTTTAAAGATTTAATTGTAAAGGAATATTCATATTTTCGTATTCATGACTGATATCAGTGGCAATATGAAATATTGAATATTTCTCTATTGCCTATGATGACAAGAGTTCATTTTTCAAACTCTTACAGCATAATATTTTTTTCCTCATAAAACGATAAATTTCTAGAATGTTTGCCAATTTCCCTACGGTCTACCGAAACATATTTCATCTCAATACTTTTTTACATCAAGGATTCTTCGAAAAACCATTATAGTTATATCCATAAAATAGAATATTATGTATAATTTGAATTAACATTATCTCAAGGAACTTTCAACATCATTCATCTGAACAAACTCGCATATAAGAGGGGTTCGACAGAATTTATAGCCTATGTGACATGCAGACAACAAACTAAAGAAATGAAATCTACGTTCTTGGAATAATGGATTTTTAAAGTTTGAAATGGAATATGCACGCCTCCCCGGGGTTTTTATGGAATTCCAATGATGCATCATTTTTATCATAGTGTTTTCAGCTTAAATTATATATATATATATATATATATATATATATATATATATATATATATATATATATATATATATATATATATATGTATATATATATATATATATATATATGTATACATATATACATGTATATATATATATATATATGTATATATATATACATATATATATATATATATATATATATATATATATATATATATATATATATATCACCCCATTTAAAATGAGATGAAGCAAACACAAGTGAGGTTCTTTGGTGGCATAGTTTGGCAGAATCAATAGAAAGGGTGAGGCCAGTCCTGCTGCATAGCTATGTCATAAATATCCCTCCCGTGTTTCGGAATAAGGCACTTCTCAATGAACCTTAGTGAATCAATCAGAATACTCTGAAGCCGTATTTTTGTACAATGAGCGGAAAGGAAGAGTTTTAATTCGTGTAAGATATATAAATCGTTGATAAAGACCCTGACTAAACATTGTTTGAATGACGTAATTATGAAGAGGGATTTCTTTAATGTAGTTTATTTTAACTGAGATACTGAAAAGGAGACGTTGAAAAATTCCTCGAACCGATCAAAAATGTAAAAACATATCTTTAGTCCAATTACTTATCATTCCACGGCATATCATGGACATTTTTGAGGGAGTTTGAGATATTGTGCTTTGTATATATAGTAACGATGTTAAGTAAGTGACAAGGGAAACTTAGATCCGCCCCAAAATGTTAAAAGAAAACCCAAAACGCATGGCTTACATTTCCTCAATACTTCACTGAACTCCACTGAGGATCTTTGGATATATCATTATGTGGAGGAAAATTCATGGACTTAACCCGTCACTAAAAAAGAATTGAACATTACTTGCCCAGTCCATTGCCCTGTCTTCCTTAAATCTTCATAGACACTCATTGGGGGATATTATGTTCCATGTTAATATTAAACGTTACCAGATCCACACCCGAAATGTATTGACCCCCCCCCCCCCGAAAATCTGATGGGAATTTGTACAGGATCTTTTAGGATCTTTCCAGGACTCACACAGAAATGCAAACAGTTTTGCCTTAGCAAATTGCTAACCTTCCCATAAAACATCATTTGGGAACATTTGGAAATATCGTGTGGTGTACATATAGCTACAAAGGAGGGAACGTAACCATTAAAATTTCTTAAATTAGCCGAAAATATCAGCACCCCTTCCTTCACCTGCCACCTGCCCTAGAATGAGATTCATCCCGAGCATCTGAGATATATTGTCATGTGTACATATAGCCAAGATGCATGGCGTCACTTATCATTACGGAGCAGGGGGGAGTAGATGAAAACTCCCTGAATGTACCCCACAATGTGAATCAATGGCCCATCCTTCCACAGAATGTCATTGGAGATCATTGAGATAATAAAGCTGCGATGCATGAGGGAGGGGGATGACGGTAGGATTTTATGACCCACCCCAATCTGTGAACACTCTCCCCAGCCCGATTCCCACCGTCTATAAAATTTCATTGAAACTCATACAAAAATTGCAGATATCTTGTGGACTGATAGTAAGGGTCCACTCCATGATTGTAACTACTAAAACATAATCTAACGGGTAGAAACCACCGGACTTATTCTATTCTCCGAGTTAGAGCTCCCAAAAATGCAAGGCTACCAGCATGCCCCGTTCTATAAAAGCTCATCCTATCGTTATGCGATTGACATCGATACTTAATTCAGTAGTTCTATTTACATTAACAAGCGTCTGAGCAGGGTTTGGCAGTCTCATTCACTTGCACTGGCTAGCCTTACGTTTGCAACAGACAAGTTCATAGATTCATCTGGTTGGTATGTCCTGAACGGTTCATCGTTCTCCTCATATGTCTTTGACCAGGCCCATCTATCAACACTATCATCTAGCCCTACACAACACATTTTTGTTCACTGATCTCTTAACATGCAGGGCGGCCTTTGTCACTTCACAAAAAGCTTCCGCCTTTTATTGTCTATTGCTGTGTTTGTTCAAACATGGAACATGATAATAAATCTTTCGATCGTTCCCTGTGGTATGTCATCTGAGGCAGAATTTTATTTTTCAACTGGGAATGTGTAAGATCTGGATAAGCCGTTTGAAACACTGACACAGACTGTCAATGCATAGTGTACAAAACTGTAGGAATGCAAAAGTCATCTTAAGGCCTAGCCCTGCAGGTTTTTTCATGAGCTACTAGGTATCAAAAATCATTCATAGCTCCAACCATATACCAACCAAAGGTTTTTAGCTGGCTGTAAACTCTGAGCCTCGGCAGCAGTCAGCACCACAACATCAATATCAACAGACAGAATCGTTATTTCTTGCTGCATGGGCCACATGTAATAGCAAGCTACTATTGGCTTTATTTTGCCTACATGGAGCAATTAGGAACCGATCTAGAAGTGATGGTTGGCTGAGTATTACCTCATCATTTGTGATAACAAGCTGTTTATATACCTTCAGTTGACAGGGCACTTGAGAGTAAGGTGAACAATTCAATCATTGCTGTCAACTCTGAAAAGTTTTTGCTAGTTCAACATGCATGTCAGGCAGAAACATACCAAATACAACACACCTATACTAATTTTTTATGCTTGCCAACTTTGGAACGACCAACGAAGCGTAGAGAATAGTTCTCAGATTTTGACCATTTTCCTTCAAATTTCTATCCATTTTACTAGGGACGGGAGCCCCCTTCTATGTTCTGATAGTCCACAGTCAAAATATTTTGAAGCAATAACATTTCTGTCTGATAGATAGTAGTGAAGTTAGATCGGATGGTCTAGATATGATGACTATCCACTAAATTTCGTGGGTTGTTTCAAAGTTGGTAAGCATGTGAAATTGATATATGTTCGTTTAAGCCAGACGTAAATACCAGACTTACAAGGATTCTTCAGAAGTCCACAGCGAGACTGTTCATCTTAATTTCTGATCCTGTACGCAGAGGTTTTTTGATGGGGGATAAATAGATTGATATCAGAGATGATGAAGTCCTAAGCCATCCACCACTTGAGGACGTTTCTTCAATTGTCCAATATACATTAGAAGCTGATGGTCATATAATATTGTTTTTCCAAAAGGTTTGCCATTGGCAAAATATTGAAATATCTGGATGGTTCAGCATTCAAGTTCTTTTGGAATACCTTAGACGATGATTTTATCAAATCATGTCGTATTATTGCAAAATGCACAATTAAATTGAAATCCTTGGCTAGCAGCTCACCCAAAAACGTATTGGTGGGTCAGTAAGCAGTTGTCTTCCAATGAACAAGCGCAAATATATACAAATATTACGTTGCATTCGATGTCTTGTAATTCGAACATGACATTGAATTTTGACACATTCAGATGTTTACAATAACAATTTTTTAGTTGGAAAATGAAAATTAACTGGAGATGTATTCAGAATTTTCCATCGAAAAAACCCTTCACATAAAAAATTTGGTACGTTATTTGTGAGAATTCATAATTATTCTGAACACTCTTTCAATCAAACGTATATCATTTGAAGACACAAAGTGTCCGCAAACGATGATTTTTTTAAAGATTGTATGCCCCTTCTGGACAACGTATATTCAGTATTTTCGCATAATTTGACTATGACTGGTACTACAGCTGTTTAGTAACATTGAGCAAAAATACCTGTGCATTAGTAGTACAATATAATGAACCTCTACCTTTCAATACCTAAAGGATTCTTCGAAGAGCCCCTGAAATCTGCGAAGATCAATACAAACATTAACAAAAATGAAATAGAAATAATCAAAGACTGTATACGGGTGGTACTAGTCAATAATCAGGAATAATACACTAAGAGAAACAACGTTTACGGCTTTGATGTTTCAATGAGAAATCTGGATTCAGCCAAGACGTCAAACTTGATTGGTTTGTACATCTTATACAAAAACCGAGAGAAGAAAATTAGAATAAATTCTAAAAGAATGAAAAAAATGAACTTTATAGTTGAACTTAAGGCTAACATAAGATTTCCTCATTTTTTTGATGGGTGTCACTTCTAATCTAAAATTATAGATATTGACACAAAATCCAATCACACAAACAGAATCAGAAAAAAATGCTTAATCAATAGAAACTATACAAATATACAATTTCTCAAATGGGAAAATCTCCAACAATGTTAGAAAAAATACAGTGAAGCCCCAAAAGAAGGCGGCTCTTCTGAAAATAGCTTTAAATGTAATGTAAAAGAGAAATTCAAAATAGAGTAAAACGCTGACTGACTCAATAATCATAACGAAACCTAACGACTGAATGATAAGGAATTATATCTAGTTGAAAAAATATAAATAAACCCGACTGCAATCAGTTGCCTTTGGTAGAAAAATCGTCTCAAATCGAATATTTTATACCAAGTTGAAAAGTCAATCGTACAGAAACCCTCACGGAATATTAAAAAAATCTTTCAAAATTAGAATGACCCAACGACACATTATCCTTTAGAAATGATAGATATAGTAGCGATAAATCACTACCCACACATACCTGGGACATAACGGACTGCAACCTCACAATCACTATAAAATTGGAACTATCGAAACAAACACACATATACCAGAACATTGAAACCCCATGCTACCTCTGCTACCTCTCTAAATAAGAAATAGGAGAGTCTCACCTGTACCAAAAAAAGCAAACTTATTTGGTAAAAAAATGAGATAGCTGTGAAATGTCGACACTACTCAATGTTTCTATCAAAAACATTATTTAACAACCCACAAAAATGAATACGTAAATCCAGCACGATAGCTATCTTTATCTCCACGTTATCATTAACAAGAGTAGTAGCAGCATTACTGTGAACATAATTATTTGTATTATTATATCCTCAGCCCCTTTAAAACAAGTTAATCACCTTATCATATTTATCTTAGTCATATAGATGCAATCCCACCAAAACTATGACATTATGACCAAGTAAGGTCATTTAAAAGTGAACTCTAATACTGGGGACAGATAACAGTGAGGAAACCTACCACAAAGGTATGATAGATTAACAGCAAACTAATGAAAAAAAGTGTTTGGAACATCCAAAGTAATTTATAAAGACTAAACAAGAATCCACATACTTTATGGAAGATAAAAGACGAACTGAGATCAACAACTAAACAATGAAAAGAAAAAAGAAAAGAAATATAAATAGAATAAGACAAGGGTGAAAAAATAGACACATTCCCTTTAACGTCCCCAAAAGAGATCCAAATAAATCTGATCATTTGCTTGAAGAAGCCTAAACAGGGCAGGAACATAAACGTGTTAATGTAGCGATTGTATCATTTCATCATATACATTTATATATATGTGTGTGTGTGTGTGTGTGTGTGTGTGTGTATCTGTGTGTACGTGTCTGTATACGTGTGTGTGTGGGAGGATGTCTGAAAATGTGTGTATATCTTGTTTTCCTTTTGCTATCAGCACTGTCTCTAACTCGATAATGTCGGAATGAACATCAAGCGATATCTTTTTCGTAGTTTCGTGATTAGATTGGAATGTACTCAAAAAACTATCTATTCCGTCAATCAGCTTCGAATTTCATCGCTTTTTTCATTCGTAACGTTTCCAACTTTTTTCAAGATAAACATTGAATGCTTTCCTCACGAAAGTTTAATGTAATTTATGATATCAGATGACAAACTATGAATTTCATTGGTACTTTGATGGCACTATAAGTGTCTGCACGTGTGCCATTTTATGAGTATTCACATGCACATGCACGCATACATGCACCCTCACACACACACACACAAGCTCACAAACACACACACACACACACACACACACATATAATTAACAAGGAAAATACCACTTTATTCTAAAGGTATTTACATGAATCCATTTGATAAAAAGAGTAAAGTAGTTAAATTTTCGGATTCAATTATTTCAATTGAATTAAAATAAAAACCTCTCTATATATTGATCATGAAATGTGTAGCAATATGCTGAATTCCAAGTGAGAAATCATCCAACACATGTTTCTTGGTTCAGCCGTATTCCACAATTGATAAATGATTGAAACTTGGAAGATACGTCGGATGATATCTTGCCAAACTTTTAGTATATATATATATTTTTATATATATATATATATATATATATATATATATATATATATATATAGTCTAGAATGCTTTATAGCTTTGAACACTGAACACTAAAATACAATTCTTTTTTATATCTTCGATCTAACGCACCTATTTAACTATGTAAATAATGATGGAACGTCTATTTGCTTAATATCCTGTTATGTACTTGTTAGAACATACAAGTACACATACAGACGTATACATAAATACACACATATATATATATATATTTGTGGGGGCGGGTCATGTATTGCCATGGATTGTGGTAGATTTGACATCATGAGAGTGGGCTTCTTAAGATAATTGATTTTTTATTTCGTCATTTCGCCCATACTGAGCTTCGTCAAAAGAAAGAGAAATTTCAAGGAGATGGGTTTTCTTAATAGTTGGTCTGTATATTGTGGTTGATAGAAGTTGTAGTGTATTGATGGACCCTTTCGGTGAAATATGTGTCATGACCCTAGGGAAATTACCTACCCGGCTCTGAACGGGTATCTATGCAACTGATGTTGTCAAATGTCAGACTTTTGAGGTTGTGGGTGAGATTAATTTAGAATCTGATTAATGGAGGTGAAAAGGTGTCATGTGTTCCTGTTTGGTATGATTGACCTGAGGTTAGGAGAGTTCTATGCTGGTACATTGGGGTCTTGGAGATCAGTTAATGAGCTGTGTGTGCGAGTGCATATGCGTGCATCAGGTAGTGATTAATATGGTTGAGCTTCTGTGGTTTGGGTTGATTAAGTTGTTGGTGTGTGGGGCTATCATTATTATATGTACGGGCAATTTGCTTTGCTCGATAATGAGTCTTGCAGAATTTGGACTAAGGCTAAAGTAACGTGGTCCCTAAATAATTGTATTAATTCCTGAAATGAATGCAGCCTTAGTTTTAGATTTCTTAAGGATAAACATTTTCTGATTGGGAGTGGTAGTTTGTGGATGAGGTCAACTGTGGTTTTAATGTGTGATTGGCTAACAGTATTTAACTAAGAAACACCCACAACAAATCAATGGCTAGCCAAAATGTGAAATGTCTCCATACTGACATACCAGTTGAAAAAATCTATCCTCCCACGGAAATTATCCCAAGAAATCTAAAACTACGCTAATCTTAACCAGAGATGAACGTATCAAAATGAGAAATTGTTCTTTACTTTTAACATAATATTTTTCAAGCTGCATTTGGCACTAATAAACCCATTATGCCAGTACGCACACACTACTTTCTCTATATAGATGATGCTCCTCGAAACTACCTATGGTTATGCAGCTCAAAAATTTATAAGATAGAGAGAGCTCCATAAATCCACACTTTCAAGTACCTCCAATACCTTTACCATTTCATACGCAAAACTATCAGGAAAAGCATACAAGATGCATTATACCACACTACTTACTGATTCTCAGTCCATCACAATCCTTAACATCGTTGAGAACTCGGACGTGCACATCACCACGAGCAAAATCTGAGACAATCAAGAACCTGATTGAAAAGAACGCACACACAAAAATAATTCCAAGGTATGCATTTACGCAATCACCCTCCCAGGTTGTGTACATCGACAAAATTTCTAGACCAATGAACAAATCCATGAACACAAAAGAGCACTCAAAATAAACGACTACACAAATGCACTCACTGCATATAAAAATACATTAAACCAGAAATTTGGCTTACAACAGAACTGCATCATAAAAGAATGGAACATGGGAGAAAATGCATCGAAGCAGTTGTCATTTCAAAAGCCAGGCGGATGATCTCACTTGGGTCACAACACATATACTATCATAAAGCTCTCTACACATATGGTTTATCAATACAATACAAACTTATCCACAACCAACAAATCAACTGGATAGAAAACACCTCTTCTTCTCCCTATTCTCTTGGCAACTTTTGGTATAAGCGAAACGTTGAATCATCTATCTTGGAACGGCCTTCCGATGTAATATAATTCTAATATGATACCCAGATAACATATATATTAGGATGACTATGAATATAACACATCTTTCAACAACAAAAAAGTACGCATACAGCATAATACTACCTAAATGCACATTGAATCTCAAACAAACAAACAAACCGAAGCATGACTGAAATAATATGGAAAAAAGAAAAAGTATCAACAGCTCACGGTAAACACTTAAGAAGACTGTATATTTTGCATACAAGAAAAGTGCCGAAATTGCTTTCCACCAACAACACAAACTTTTTAACACAATTTCAGAGCGTATACAAAAAATGCAGACAGGAAAACAAATTTCTTCTCTTATACCTAAAAAACATCACGACTGTATAGATAAGACATAACCATAAATCATAAATCAACCATCCCTCAGGTAAGAAATTCTGTTCTCGATAATAATAATAATAATAATAATAATAATAATAATAATAATAATAATAATAATAAACATAAACACGAGCCTAAATACATGAAAAATATTGTAACCCTCACTTTATATAATTCAGCAATCAATCACTTTCCCTAATTGAATCAGCGGTGACGTGTCCTAAATCAAAAACCATTAAATAACTTTATCCATCAAAACCTCTTTTTCAAACTCAACCCAAACAACATGACAATAAACGGACATTTTTACTGGAAACATTTCACGCAAACCCTTAGAATTAGAGTCTTCATGTGACCCTATAAATAAAGAGCACCTCAGCAGGGGGTCATGTGATGATTGCACCCTCTGGCAAAAAAATCGGTGTCTCCATTTTCTATGTACACATTTTTGCATATGCTTCATTCACGATATTGAGCAGTCTTCATTCATTAGCATTCAACCTTCAAAAAAAAAAAAAATTACAGTATATATACATATTTATATACATCACTGACAAGGAAATATTTTTTCATTAAATTTCCCCCGTTTCTGCACCAATGATACGTACGTTTGAATTCATAGCGTGTAATCGTTTTTCAAATGTCTCATCATCTTCAGCACTTTTGGCTAAACAACTGGCCTGTTCAAATGTATTTGACAATTTCACAATTAGTTTTAGCCACTTTGTCCTTATCATGCTTATATGTCTTGGTGAGTAGTTGAAAACGTAGATTCATAATTTGCTGTTGTTTCAATTGCAAAATACATTCAAAAATCCCTGATCTTAACCAAAGAAGATTTTTTTCAGAGGTGGATTCCTTCTTTTGATAACTGAGCTTTCCGAAATCGTCATTTTTTTACACTTCATTTTGTATAATATATGGGTGCTTGCTACAATCAAAGCCCCTTTAAGAGTCCCCAAAGGCACATGCGTATTCATAAGTTGTGTCTTATGGCTACTTTGATCCCGTAGGTGGTTAGTTAAGCGTCTACATAAGGTGGTAGTTGTGTGCCTAGGCATTTATGGAATGAAATTTATACATACATTCTTCTGGATACGCTTTACGAAGACGTGAGAAGAGAATTTGATTATCTAAATAAAAGTGCTAAAATATTTCGTTAAGTACCTGATGAACTTTTATCTCTTGCTATGGTTGATAATTTGTTTGGCGTGAATAAAACATTTTCTTGTCAGAGTATCTAGTTCCTGTTCTTTTTTTTGTGTAGGTGCAATGTAATACACCAGGCATTACTCAGTATCTATACAAAGGTACGACTAAAATATTGGAGATCGATCAGTGATTCCCAAACTGTGTGCCACAGAACTAGCAGTAGAAGGAAAACAGTTTGGGAATCACTGATCGATCTCCAATATTTTAGTCGTACCTTTGTATAGATACTGTGGATCGATCAGTGATTCTCAAACTGTGTGCCACAGAACTAGCAGTAGAAGGAACCTTTTGAGCACCTTTCTCGAACTTGAACCTTCCAAAAGTTTCGTCAGACCTCTTGGTTGTGTGCTGTTGCAGACCCAATATTTTCTTAAGTGAATCTTCACGCTATCCTATTTTTTGCCGGCCTCAATTTTGCATATGATATCTACGATGTGAGCTTGCCAGTCTATCGTGATTCTTTATTTTATTTTCACCTTCTTTATAGAGACTATTTTCCCTGGTAGATGTAATGGTCTACTTCATTTAGATCAACTGAAGTTCATATGAACGCTAACTATGTAGCTTTTACCCCCAATTTATCCAGTTTATTCCTCTGAAATATTTTTGAATTAATGTACGTTCTCGGCAAAGAAGACGCTGTTGTCCAATATTCTGAGGCCACTTGGGTATCCGTCATCAGTTTGGATTCCTACATTTGTCTCGTTCAAGATTGGAAGAACATTTCGATGCAAGCTGTAAAGAGTTTTGGTGAGCTATTATCGTGTTTTCTTGTCTATTTGAGTCTTTTTGTAGTTTGATAAATGAACTGTTGGGTCAGTTGATATGCTGTAAAACTTTGATATAAACAAGGTCCCGTAAGATAACACTGTCCAATAACTATTTCCCAAGTGAGTTGCAAAAGACGTTGCCAAAATGCAAACACATAATTCGATCCCTGAACATAACCAGCATGACTATTATGTCTGTTCTACTTTGCCAATCTAGTCGTTTTATCCCTAAATTTTGGGAAATCTCATCAGTTTTTAGGGCCAGATGAGAGGAATAGGGGGTAGATGCATTTATGTAAATCAATATGCTTATATGAATGTTTTGTTGTTAAACTAAAATGTTTTTGTCTGATTACAATAAGTATTATATACGAAGAAGATTCGTACCCTAATTATGGCCTAATAGATACCAATGTAAGATGCACCACGGATTTATAAACTCAACTGAATGTTTTGAATATTTTTTATCATCTAGAATGAACTCATTACCATTTGAGATTATTAGTTTGGTTATCTTATAAACACTGCCCAATATCAAAAAGTTGAGGACTGAACAAGGGTGAACGGAAGTTTAATTAGAAAATTTCGTAGAGACTAAATTTCAAACTTGGGGATATTTGGTATAATATAAATGATTCGAATTACAATTTATCACTTTTTGATGTTGTTAAAAAAACAGTGTCCAGACTACGCATCTCGGGAAAGAAATCAAAACTGTCCGGTTCCGAACTGGAAGGATTCATTCGGTCGATACAGAGAGCTTTTGAGCCAAAAATGCAGATGGTCAACCCGAGATGGGGAGTCGTGATGCCTGAGCAGTTATCCTAATACTGTTACAAAACCTCTGTCCGTTCATCGCATGTCTGAAAGTAGAAAGAACGCTTAGAGTACACATCGAGGCCATCAGATAAACCTTTTTAAAGTCTGATTACAGGCACAGACAAAGATTGATACGTCTATCAGAATGATCCACCAGCTAGGCAGACTTGATTTTACACAACATCAACACTAATGCGTAAATTCACATTTCAATGAAGTATTCTCTCGTGTGCAGTCATTCAATAAACTTAAGGATCAACTGCAAGAATGTTAGGCTTGGAAACTACAATATGTACACAGAATAAATATGTGTTTTGAGGTATGATCGAATTGATCTTCACTTAATATCGAAAAAACTTTAGTAATAATTGTTTGCGAGAATAGCCTAGGAACCAGTGTTTCCTTATTTACTTAGCTTGCAGTGCATATCTCTCCTCAGTATTTTAACTGTTTTTTTTTAATAACAATGTCGGCTAGATGGCTTCATTTCTTCCTCTGGATTTTTTTCCTTTTGCTGTTGTTTTTCGTATCACAATTAATGGTTGACTTGACTTGAAATCCGGACAGCATGAAACCTGTTTAGAAAACCCGGTTGTTTTCTTTGTTTTCTTCGACGGATAGATCTTCTTTTGTAGAATGTCCACTGTTGTCCACTTTCTGACTGGTCCAGTCTTCCACGAAGTAATTACTGACTTGTGTTCACCAATCACCACTGGAAATATGGCCTTTTTTTTTCATCGATTTCAATGCGTTTCAAGTTCTAGAAACGAACATGGCATCCTTTTCGGCTTGTCCATCTCCTCCCTCTTCCCCTTCCGTCACTCTCTCACTATCTCTCCGTACATGTATGTGTATGTGTACGTATCGCCCTTGTACATGTACACACGCTATTCCGATTCTTTTTTTCTTTTCTCTCTGTTATTTTCCACTTGGTGATTGGAGTCAAGCTATACGAAGCATGTAGCCTACATTCTCTATCGAAATCAGCTTTCGTGGAAGTCAAAGATGACCAATGTTATTAAGATTATTCATAAAATAACCCTGGTCTGTTACTGAAGTTTTAGCTATGGTTCTTAATCACTGAAAATATCCAATTATTTTACCTCATTTTCAAAGCATTGGTATAGTAATATCATTAACGATGCGGTAATATTATACATAAAATAGTCTTTTTTCGGTCAGTAATGCTTGCATCATTCTCAGATACTGCCCATCCCTCTCTTCTTGATTTTCCATTCAAAGTAATTACTTCGAACGAGATGGTGCAGACAAAGTGTTGTGGCAGATAATGTCTTCGTTTCCTGGTCAAATTTAGCGAGATTTGAGATAAGACTTTGCAAACACACACGCAACCGCATATATATATATATATATATATATATATATATATATATATATATATATATATATATATATATATATATATATATAATCAACCGTTATAAGTCCCTTGCTGGAAAACAAAAACTTTTGCTATCTCTTCCTTTGACGAGCAGCATTGTGCTTATCTCTACCATATATCACCAGCAAATTTTTTCGTTTAGTCTTTCGCTTCGTCTGTTACCCTTTCATTTTGCTATGGCCCTCTCCATTCTTGCTGCATGATCATTTGTACGCTACCCTTTCATTGGTCCATTTTAATTTTTTCTTTCGGCAAGTTTTATTCCAAAAATCGCTCTTCCTATTGTCATCCATGCAATTCTGAGTTTGTTCTCGGATAGTCTCATAAGTTTCGATGTTCTGCAATTGTAAGCCATATTGGATATTATGCATTGGTTGCATTTAAGCATTTGGTCTGTTTGCTATTCAGTAAGTCCCTCTACTAGATGCGTTCTATCCAATCGCTTTGTACCGTCTTATTTCATATCCTCGGCCTCACTCTACCTTTATTGTCTGACCCAGGAAATTTCTCTCTAAACTTCTGATAAGGTTTCATCGTCTCACGGGATCGTATAATAGAAAGTTCTTTTCGTCTTTGTTTTGCTTATCTTCAACTTTTTTCATTCCCACAATCCCCTAATCTGTTTCCCTGAAGGTGATTCCGAAAGGCACCGTACAGAGCTCTAGTGATATCATATCTTCTTGTTTTATTTTTTGTCCAATCGTTTTTTGTTGGTCTCTTTGAGTAGTTTAATGATTGCAGTGAGATTTTCGTCTACCTTTTACTTCGTTATATATATATATATATATATATATATATATATATATATATATATATATATATATATATGAAACGAAGCAATCTATTTGTTACACAAACATGTTTATATTTTTACGTTGTGCATCTTTTGGCAAGTGTGGGCAAATGATTCAGTTTATTTTAGATCCCTATTTAGGACATTTTTTCCCAAAGAAATTGGTTTATTTTCCAGTGTGTAATATCTTTCTATTATTATTATTAGTATTATTATTAATATTATCATCATTATTATTATTATCATTATTATTATAATTATCTTTCCTGATTTTCTCTTTCCTCGTTAATTGGTTGGTCATTGATAATGTTTTTTCCATTAAATTTAGTGGAGATACTGCGCTAATTTGTAGTTAGATATCATGATCAGCAGGATATAGGGTAAGTACTTTCTTTCAGTATGTTGTTAACTTTTTGGTGTATGAGTGTTCTGAGAGTATTTTTTATCATCATCAGTCTTTTAACGTTCGTCATTTGACCAAGACCTTCCCAAAGATCTGCCATATTCCTCTATCATGGCACTGCAGGGGCAGTATTTTATGAATTTATCTTGATCATCTCTCCATCTTGTATTTGTCGGCATGTGATATCTTGGGATGTCATGTTATGAGTCGTGATATCCAGCGGTTATTTACCATTCTTGCAACATTACCAGCCCATTGCCATTAGAGTTTTCCATTAGATTCCAAGATATCTCAGATTCCCATTCTATTTTTGATTTGTTGTGCTGTCTTGTGATCTCTCCATGTGAGGTTGAGCATGATTCTCTCACACGCGCACTGCATGCTCCTCATTTTGCGGGTCTGTCTCCTGATTAGGTTCCATGTTTCAGCTCAATAAGCGACTATCAGGGAAATGCATTGGTTGTATACTCTTCTTTTCAAGATTATTGGGATTTTTTTTTTTGAAAGTTCAGCTTACTCTGCTAAAGGCTTACTATCCAAGGGTTATTGTCTGCTTGATTTCTCTTTTTTTGTGGATTTTGTTAAGATTCATTTTCCTTGGTGAGTGTAGTAGTCTACTTTCCCCAGTTTTGCATCTTCGATTTTGATAGTTATGTCCTTATTTTCGATGCGATTGTTGCACAAGACTTTGGTTTTACTGAAGCTCATGTCTAGGCCGACGTTTTTGCTGTCTTTGTTTAGTTCATCCAACATTACTTGGAGGTTATGAAGGCTCTTTGCAAAAAGGACAATGTCATCAGCAAATTTGAGGCTGCTCAGATATTTTGACTCCTTTATTCTCCCAGTCCAGGTTTTGGAATTTCATCTTGGGGCAGGCTGTGAAGAGTTTGGGTGAGCTGGTATCATCATACTCCTTTTGGGAGTTCGGAGGGTTCAAAGTCTTCATGTTGCCTGATAAAATAGTTGCTTTTGATTTTATATATATTGTATTTTGACGTATACAAGGTTTACATCTTCTAGAAAGATAGCCTTCAAGACCATGGGAAATGCTACGGAGTCGAATTCCCTCTTGAAGTCTACAAATTCTACAGCAAGTGACATTCTGCATTCTACTACCTTCTCTTTCAGCTGATTTATTGAATGAAGATGGTCCATTGTTGAGTAGCTTCTTCTGAATCCTCGAACTGATTGTCAGCTTCTTGCGTCTCTGGTCGTTGTTTAGTTGCAAGTTGAGGAGTACAGTTCTTAGTAGAATGTTTGGGTGCGGACAACAATTCTGTCTCTGTCTGTTGTTATGTCTCCATTTTAGTGGATTATGCTAGGTATATGTTTCTTTCATATAGTGAGAGCTTTGTTTATTGCTCCAAAACCTCGCAGTTTTCCGAGAATGGCTTAGATGATTGCTGTCTTGTACCTTCTTTTGTCTTCTCTTAGTTTCTTTTCAATTGTTTCATTTGGTTTGGAATCCTCCATTTTTCTCTTGGTTTGGTGGTTTTAGGTTTTTGCGCTTTTCAATAAGTTTTCTTGTTTTGTCCGAGATTTTGCTAATGATCTGTGTGTTTCTTGGTTTAAACATAGAGAGGTTGTTAATTTGCTGTGGAGTTCGTTGATGTTGGTGTTTTCATCGGTGAGGATTTCATATCTGTTTTTCAATTCTAGCTTGAATGGTCAAGTGTGTTCTTTTGGTACGTTTAGTGGTTGAAGTTTGGTGCGGAACATTTTCCTTTGTTCTTCATTGATGTTTATTTGCATCTTACATCTTACCATTTTATGGTCGCTCCCTGCATTCACTTGGTTTAGAATTTTAATGTACTTCGATGGTGTAGCTTTTGTCCGTTAGGATGTAGTCTATTTCGTTTTTGGTTTCACTGTTGGGGCTCTTCCAAGACTTTTTTCTATAGGGTTTCTTTTGAAGAATGTATTTATCATTTTGAAGTCAGTTGCAGTTGCAAAGTTTCTCACTCAGTTTATCTTTTGTGTCCGAATACTCTAACGCAGCATTCGTCACCTTGTCCTTGAAATTTCCCAATATGGAATTGAAGTATTTTTGGTATTTTGTAACGAGGAGTTCAAGTCATCATAGAAAGTGCTTAATTCTTTTTTGGTTGATAACAAAGTGGGAACGTTGGATTGAGTGACATTTAGCTAGTACCTCTTTGAGAGTTGTTGTTTGGTGACGCTGGTTAAGCAGTTTTAGATAGCTTTGAAAGCCACCATGTTGTCTTTAAGGTCTTCATTAATGAGATAACCTACTCCACTTGGTTTTACTTTCTCCACTTTGTTTTACTTTCTCTCTGCCATGGTTGTAGATAAGATATTTGCTTTTCAATTCTATTAGTTCTTCTCTTGGTCTTCCCTTTTCACTATTACCAATGGTGTCCTATTTGATGTTTTTGATTTTGTTCTCTAGATTGGTTTGGTGAGAGTCTGTTGAGAGTGTTTTGGCGAAGGAGCTGGTGTATAACGTTGCTCTCTTGATGAGGGTTTTAGGGTTTGGGTTTTGTTCGGATGGTCGCTGTTGGGGCAAATCACTCCCACCCAAGGCAAGTGATGCTGCTTGGCCTTTTGTTGCAAGAATGGGCCTTTCCGTGGTGTAGTATGATAAGGCTGGGTCTTTTGGAAGGCTGGTATAACTTCCCTTGTGCGGATCATTGGGAGTGTTGGGCTATGCCCTGTCACGCTGGCCTATGACGTATTGAGGGGGCTGCTGGATTAATCACTGCTAGTGTCGTTAGGAGTGGCCTTTGAGCTCCACCGGCTTTTAGCGCTGATTTTATCGGCTCTTGGTGAGTAGCAGACATGCCTAGGTGTTTTCAGCACGGTAAAGGGTGAAAGATGAAGGATTAAGAATGATTGTTTTATCTTTTTCCCTTTTCATTTTATCTTATGTTGTCCATGTGGTGTTTTTGGATGAACCAGCCCACCTAACATCCTTTTTTATCCCATTTGCGTCCACAACGGGGCCCTGCTTTGTGGTAGTGGATTACCAACAAGACTGATGGATTTATACCTTGCTCATCAGCAAGATAGGTAGTTTAAACTTGAGCATACCTCTCTCTTACATATCAAATTTTCGATTTACTTGAAGTCCTAAGACAGTGAAATATGGAATAAAGCTGAATAAATGACTGAATAAATAGATAAATTAATAAAATATACGGCAAATTCAGTTGTATTTATCTGGTTCTCGCTGCAGAATTGGGGTTTTCGGGATTCTTTTAGCAGTTGAAAAAAATGTTAATCCTTCTTTTTACTTTGCTAAAGAGTTTACGTCCGACTTCAAGCCAAGGGTGGCAAGAAATGACTACTTGGACGTGTCCGTCTTTGAATTTAATCTAATGTTCGTTTTTATGTTGAGTCAATCCCCGGTCGCGGCGTGAGGGTAGGGGGGCTTTTTTGTTTTTTAGTTTTATCTTCGTTTTGGGGGTATAGTGGAATATTATACTTGAAATTAGGATGCATTTAGAGATTTCGATGCTCTACTCTTGTTTATACCTTTTACAGAAGTTAGGAGGGAGAGATTTAAGATTAAGCGTGAAAGAATAGACATAATAGCAATCAAGCAACAAGCAATGCAAAGCTGGATGAACGAAAAAATGAGTGAAATATATGGATAAATACAAAAACTTTAAAAATCAAAAAATTATTGAAAAAAAACGGTAAAAAAAAATCACTTGAATCTGTTTCCCCAATGATAGGGTTCACCTTTACATGACCTCAGTTGCTGCTTTGATCATTTTATGTCTGATCTGTTTTAACATTTTAAATTATCCTTTTTATACAAATTTTACGCGGATGCGGTATTTTAACGCTCCTTCATTTTTCTATTTAATAATTTTTCCCTTTCTGTCTTTTTTTTTCATCCATCTTTTTTGTCTTTTGGCAAAAGTGAAGATTCAAAATTTTTCAATCAGGCATACTAAACGTGTTTTTTTTTATGTTCAGTATCCGTGTTTTCGTTTTATATTTTCTACTTCATTGTTGATGTGAGGTCGTTATCGGTTAGTCTCTAATGGTATGTCAATATTAATGTATTTTTTTTAGATTTTTCGTTTGCAAATAATGATATATGGTTGGCTAGTATTTGTTCAACTTTTTTTTATATTCTGTGTAATATTTCACTTCTGGGGACTTCTTTTGGTTGGATATTTTAACTTGAAATACAATATTCGATTCGAGACATTTGTTTACTAAAGGGCATGTGCTCCTATTTATATAATTGCAATCAGGTTTATTTATGCTTTCTCTATTAGTATTATTTCTAATTACTTGATTGTTATGTTGTGATATGAATTTCTTTAGATTACTTGTTCGACTATAACTAATTTCACTCAATGGGTTGCCTGAGGTGGAAAATGTTTTTCTATCAATTGATGGAATATTTTCCCAATGTTTGATGTTGAATGTATCAAGCGTCTGATGAATTAAACCCATCACTAATATATGTACAAATATTCACTCATTGACATATATATATGTGTGTGTGTGTGTGTGTGTGTGTGTGTGTGTGTGTATGTATATATTAGAACACTTATGATTATATATGTACATGCTCACATCGATATACGGGTTTATATGCATATTGACACACCTGTGAACATATACATAAAAACGTTGACATACTGGTATATATATATATATATACCCACATACTGACACGTTAATATATATGAATATATATATATATATATATATAGAGAGAGAGAGAGAGAGAGAGAGAGAGAGAGAGAGAAAGAGAGAGGGAGAGAGAGGGGAGAGCAAGAGAGAGGGAGAGAAAGAGAGAGGGAAATATATATGCATATATATCTATATAGTAAAATCCTGCAGAAATCATTTTTATGGTGGGATATCGGCCATTTCAATTCTGCCTCGTGGTACTAGATGGGTTAAAGTCTATAGCCACACTGAAGAGATGTAATACACCGAAACAGCTATCCGTGGATGACACAATAATATATATATATATATATATATATATATATATATATATATATATATATATATATATGTATATATATATATATATATATATATATATATATATATATATATATATAAATATCACACACAATGCAGTGTTGCGCTTTCTGTTTAACTAAACAGCCTTAACTAATGCAAAAGCCAATATAACTGATATAGTTGCCATATAATAAGAGTTTCAATATGAAATAATGCAATTTATGATAATTTTGACGGATCCATTTCCAAATAACATAACATCGTATTGAAAGCAACAAATACAGGAGATATGGACTGGAATTAACAAATATGAGAATATTGAGTTGAAACTCCAGTTATTCGGGCTTTTTAATCACCGGCGATTGTTAAGCTCAATGGTAAGAGAAATGCTACGTTGGAGCTGATACCCTATCGGTCACAGGTTCGATTTCTGCAGCAGTCCCATCTTTTAGTCGTTTATCCTATTTACGCTGTCTATCTGTAATAATACACTTCCCATGTAGCAATTGAATATCATTTCAAATAAAAGATTTGATATAATATTACACAATTTAAAAACCATATTTACAAATATGTCGCTTGGTAAAATAATAAACAATGCATTAATGAACACAAACACACACATACACATATATGCAAATATATATATATATATATATATATATATATATATATATATATTGGTTTGTAATATAGTAAACAGTTATATTGACACTCAAACACACACACACACACACACACACACACACACACACACACATATATATATATATATATATATATATATATATATATATATATATTGGTTGGTTGTTTTTTGACCGCAAAAAATTACGTCCTTTATAATGTTATTATCTGATAAAAACTTAATAAGGATGATGGCTCTTTTTAGATCAAACCAGAATGTGGAAAAAATAATTAGATCGACCTATTAAGGGAGTAAGTGAGGTGTATAGAGGAAGAAAACATCGATTCAATATGCCCCAAAGATATGGGAACTGTATCGGTTGCCTTTTTGCTAAAGAAAAGAGAACAAAATAGCATCTCTCATTGGTATGATAGATCGATCTTTCAGTCATACTGTATACAATTAATTTTTATCTAACGATTTCCACTATGTATTTGAAGTGACACTCAAGGAAACCTTCTTAATCACAAGTTCGGTTTTCAGACTCGATGGTAACGGATCTGAAGCTACTTTGAATATAAATTATGTCTTTGAGGTCATTTCTATTCCTGGACGCACTGTGAAATTGCCGTTTTGATATTTGAAGTTGAACTTTCAAAATGGTCAATTAAAACGCTGCCCAGCTGCAACCAAGTATTAATTATAATGATTACAACGTTGTGTTAGGAAATGATTGGAGAACGTCCTTTTGAGAACTTCGTAGCACACTACAATGTGTCGCCTGAAACCATTTCAAATCATTTCAACACCATTGATGAAAAAGAAATCGATAAACTGACTCCATTTCAATTGAATAAAGAAAAAACCAAAGTATTGAATCATCGATCAATTTATTATCATATTTTCTGCCGTCGAAATATATACGGTACCTGTATCTACACTTGAAGGTTGGTGCGTAGTGATCAAAAACTGCCTCAGCTTTAATTTAATCTTAATTTGCCAGTTGATTTTCCGTGGCGCTGACATTCAGGCCAAGTCTGCACCTATCTCAACTACATCAATGAATATCAACAATGAAGATGTCTACTTTATAGTTATATGAAAACAGAGGTTTTCGGTATTAGTGTTCAATTTTCTGAAATAAAACCCTGCGATTATTGTTTGTTATTCTTCCAATCATATCTTAATAGCTTTTATTGCAACAAATGGTCGGCATTTAACGAACTATAAGTGCATGTTGCTGATCAAAAATGACGAATAAGCTTCATGCAAGATTTAGAATCCCTAACCTCTCCCTTGGTAGTCTGGCCATCCGTGACAACACCTTCCAAATTAGACTACGAACACCAATAAGATGGGGCAGTTCAAAAATACACCTACATCTAAATTTTTTATATTACCAAACATCTTAAAATTAGAATCAAATGTAACAGTCTGAGAATTTGTCGTATAGATCATTATCAATTATCATTATTATTTACTCGTATTTCTTTCATCTTATTTCTGTGACCTTTTATGAATGGAAGGCTGTGTTAGAGTACAGGTCGAATCAGTAGGATGTGATATATGGAGCCGGAACACTGCCCGTTTATACCAGATTCAAATGCAGTTGACGCTAATATACAGCCTTGATTATTGTTTAATCCCCCCCCCCAACCGACTAATTTTGCAGGGTAACTATATATGTAATATGCGTAAAACTTTTGATATATTTGCTTGAAGAATCCCACCTCTGATAGATGTAATGTGTTACAGAAACTGTTCAGAAGCAGTAGTAGTAGTAGTAGTAGCAGCTCTCTTTTATTTGTCATTGGATAGATATCGTGGGTGTCCCAGAGACAATGATTTCAAAACTTATCTAGATTGCCTCGTCATCTTATATTTTGCCGGTCAGTTTTTGCACGTTGTGAAACGTGATGCCTATCAGTTGGCTGACAGTCTTGAAACATGAACAACCGATTGCCATTTGACTTTCCTAATTGATTCTACAATGCTGCTCTCTCATGTTTCCTAGGGTCTCTTTTATATTGTGCTGTTTCGTGATCTTTCCATATCATATTGAGCATGAATGTTTTATGTGCTTCAGTTTGAAGGTCAATTTTTTGGTAAGGTTCCATGTTTCCATGCTTGATAGGTGACTATCAGGAGGATGCACTTGATTGTAAACCCTGATTTCAAAGACTGATGGGATTTTCCAATTCAAAAGGGCTTAAGACTGATAGGATTTTCCTCTTTAATTTCTTTTAAATGCGGCATCCTCCAACTACCCAGACCTTCAAATGTGTCTACATCTCGATCTTTATTAAAAGAATATGTTTTTTAAAAAATAATTTAATGGTTAATCGTTATGACTAAAAAATGAAATATACCACATTCAGAGTGTCTCGTTCGTTGGTTATTTTTTCAGTCTTTTATTATGATGTATCACGTGTATTCAAACGTATTTCTTACTGTGACACCCTATATCTGATTGCATAACGGTACACTAAAAAATATATTTGATTTGCACGGCACATCAACTGCAAATATATAATGAATTAGATTTGAACGATTTAATATTCAATGAATATATACAGGTATTCATACTGATCACTCTTTTCCTTCCATCTGTCACATTATTAAAAGCCGTCTAATATCTGAAAGGACTTCCATAAATCCCGTCATTTTGACAGCACTGGTAAATCAATGGAAACCTGCCATATTTTCCGACAAAAATGATTCGTGATTATCCATTTTTCTTTTCAAATATCTATGATTTCTTTTTTTGTTTCTACAGCCCATTATTTTGATGTTTGAAAATTACCACCATGAAGCGTTCTTCCTTTTTTCAACCCTTCCTTTTCGTTGTTTTCCTCGAAATAATTTCCGCGTGATAATATTCTCGCAAACAAACGTTCGATATTTCAATATTAAGTGCTTTTAAGATAAATGGGCAGATTCGTAGAGCTTCCGTTCGCATCTCAATGCACTTGAGTTTTCTCTTTAAAAGATATCTACAAAATTGTCACCGCCAGTAAGGAGCCAACTTATAAGCCGATATAAATTAACAATTGTAACTATTCATTTGTGTGCATAATGGATACGTCTGAGATATTGGTAATGATATCAAGTCGTAATACAAACGTAAGTGAACAGGGTTGTTTAGTATACTCCCCCTGAAGATAGACACTAAACATATGGTGTATCAATCAAGGAGAAACTTATGGATGATAATACTTCACGTGACTAGCTTGGTAATCATTACTCCACGGCGGCGGGCCTCTTCTGGCACGAGGCTACCAGTGTAGGGCGCCGAGAGAAGATCGATACTTCTCGATGAGTAATAGTTAGCGTGACTAACTTGGTTATCGTCAACAGTGACAGGGCCCTCTACTTAATCAGCTAAGATTAATATGACGCAAGGCTTTACCTAGTGAAGCTGACAATACTCCAAGAAGATTGATCCAACTGACGGTCTTGATAACTATTGCTCCTAAGCGAGGTAACTCCTTTCAGTGGGCTCAGTTTAGTATTACACAAGGCTAAGAATATCAGGAACCACGTGAACGTCGACAACATTGCATAATTTTGCTAACCGTTGCCTTTGAGCAAGTTTTCCATTCAAAATATTTCCTTAGAATAGTTTTCACTCGCATGAAGCCAACTTTTAAGCGAACATAACTTCGCCATTGAAACTAGACATCCGCATGTGTAATGGAACGGTTCCAAGATAATTGCTAATGATATCAAGTTGTGATAGAGAGGTAAGTGAACAGAGCCATTTAGTATACTCTACCCGAAGATAGAACGAACGTTAGATCAGTTGTATCAATAACGATCAAGGGGGAAAAATCGATTTCTCACCGACACAAGTGTAAGAAACTAGATGATGATAGAAACACTCTACAGTAGTGATTGTCTGCCAGACTAGCTTGGTAACCAGGTCCGGTCCGTCCATTATGCTAACCTCCACGGTCGCCTAGGGTGCAAATATGCTAGGGACGCACTCCAAACTGAAAAAAAAGTCTTTTTTTTTTACATCGTCGGGTGCAAACTTGAATCTTTCCCGATTGATCTTCAGCAGTGCGCCTCTGTTTACCAAGCTCAGTTTAGTGTGGCACAAGGCTACATGTGTTGGTTAGCCAATGATGACTGCTTTAATATTTATTTCGGGGATGATATGGTTGCAAACACTGTTCTGTAGGACGTATCTATGTACTTTGGTTTAGTGAGGCACAAGGCTGCAAGTGTTGGACACCCAGAGAAAATGACAGAACTACTTTAGTAATAGTCTAGACTAGATCGCAAACCATTGCTCATCGGCGAATGTCATTATAAAAAGACTTCTTTGAAGGAATCGTTCCAACCTGCACGAAGTAAACCTATTTGAATCAGCGACAACAGCTTTACAACTATAAGCATAATGTATCACTCCAAGTTAATTAATATCGATTTCAAGTCGTAATCAAATGTTATCGAAAGCGGTCGTTTAGTATACTTCACCTGAAGGTAGACACCGAGCTAATTTATAATGTGTATCAAATACAATTCAAGAAAATATTATTGATTTCTTATAGAAAGTAACAACAGAAGAATGTACTCCATTCCCAAGTTTAAAGCTCAATACATGCTGTTGTTTACTCCTGCATATTTTTTTGAGCATTGGACCGTAACGACTCTAATGCAGTATCTACGTTCGAACCTCATGCCCAACCATTTTCCTTTACCTTGGTTTAGGGGGCGACTGCTAAAGAGGGTGCCAGGTGTCGGGGAGAATGGGATCAGTGAGCCCAGATCTAACTGTAGCTGCGATTTCCCCTTCATTTCAAGTTGATGTCCATGGAAAAGGTATGAATTTATATCTTTTCCCGAACTAAAAGACATGAACCATCATTCATGAATAAGGCTGATCACATCTCAGCTCTTGCATTAATCTCGGGACTGCTCCATGTCCAATAATGGATGCTCATATCACTATTCTTACCTGTTTTTAATGATCCCGTATTGTAGTGCATTTTTTAGCTAAGGGTTTTGCAGTACCTATTTCTGAACGGGACAGATGACAGTTGCTTTACTGCTAAACCAAATGGCCAATGATCATGATGTTCCTGGATTGACTAGTTGTTGGAAAATGCAGTGGTGCACCGCGTGGATTCAGGGTGATCAACGATGGACGTTTTTGCGGACTATGAAACTCAAGTCGAGTCTGTCGCCAGAGAACAGTCTGCTTGTTTCATACATATATCAATGAATCAAGAAAAAAATAAGCTTTTTAGCTAACCCGCCAATCTTTTCGGACGAAATAATTGTCCTCAAATAGTGTTTGTTGCCAGGGAAGGATTTGTTTCATTTTATGTCTAAATCAAGGCTGAGCTCTCTATTAGGCGCGCGATATATATAATGTACATCTCAATAAAGAGACCTCTCCCATAAAAGGCCGTTCACAGCCTGTGACCAACGGACTACACCGAGAAATGAGCCTGCAGTCGTTACTTTTACCCGTAGAGGAAAGGTCCCAAGGTTTCTCTCGTACCCCAGCCAACTTTCAGGTCTTTCATCTGGTTTTCCCTGCCTTGTACCTTACATCTACCGTGTTTCCTTGTCTGGAATCATTCATAAGCTGCAGAATTCTGAAAGTGAGGAAACGAGAAGTGAACAAGACACTAATTATAACTGAGGCAATTTCTTCTTTTCCGTCTCTGTTACTTTTCGCCTTGACTGTAGACATGCAAGTCACGAGTCTTAGGTTTTAGTCACCACATCATTTCCCTCGGTAGTTCATTACGAAACAGGCGTGTTAATTAGTGATTGTGACAAGTTTTGAATCTTCGATCTAAAGACTTGAACCTTGGAGATAACGCGAGGAATACAGCACGACGGTCCCACTTTTTAACTGTTGCATCATTTCCCTTGGTTGCTCATTATGCAACAGAGATTATTCAAGCTTTCGTAAACAGGTATCGTGCATGGCATCGGAAATTGCAGTGGACAAATTGTCGCCTAGGAAAAAACCCTGACTAAATAATAATCAAGTGATGAAAAATCTGAGCCTTTCCCTGAATGATAATTTATAACCCCCATTTTCTGCTCTCTCTCTCTCTCTCTCTCTCTCTCTCTCTCTCTCTCTCTCTCTCTCTGTCTCTCTATCTCTCTATCTATCAAACTGCCTAATATCTCCCTTGTGTTATTACTGAAAGCGTATAATTCGAACACAGGTGGTAGGAACAAACAGAATATAATTATATTTCAATATAAGATAAGTCAATGCTTCGAAATGATATCAATTGTTTTTAACCTCTCACTTGTATTTTTTAGTGTTTCTTCTGTTACTTTTCATCGTAACTTGGAGTGTCTCACAAAAACGTCCCGAGATCTGCAACAAAAACTATACAAATGAGATGTTAGAAATAGCAGTCAATATTTGATGATGATAGACGATACTTTATGTAAAAAGAAATTGACCCAGCCTGAGTTCTGTTGCAAGAAAACGCAGCAGCAATCGAGATGAAAGTAGTTATTGAGAACAAATAACCCTTTCATTTGTGATCCAAATTGATATTTTCTCTTGAAATTTCGATTCAATAACTTTATTCGTTTGGATATCAATTCATACCACCTGTTAGGGCGGCTGTTCAGTGCAATTTACTGAGACAAAACCCTACGGGTAAGTACTTCAATAGGAATTATTATTATTATTATTATTATTATTATTATTATTATTATTATTATTATTATTATTATTATTATTATTATTATGGAATCTCACACCAGTTGCCTGGTGGTAACCGCTGGAGTTTGAGTGACAGCAAGTCTCCTCAAGTCTCCAGCCCTCCTCTCCTCGTACTCATAGATCGCAGTAATTCTGCGATTTTCAGTTTCACACCGGTTGCCCAGTGGTTATCGCTGAAGGCTGAGTGACAATAAGTCTCCCCAGGTCTTCAGCTAACGTCTCCTCTCTCTTTCGCATATCATGACAGAGCTACGCTTCGTTGCAGTCCTTATATCTCTAGCACCTTCCTCAGTATCCGTCCAGTGCCCAGCAGTGCTGTGGTCTGTACGGTCTCTATCCTCCCCCTAATCCCGATCTCCTCCAGTCTCTCCCTCAGCGTTTTGGGGACAGTTCCTAGTGCTCCCACTATGACCGGTACTACCCTGGTTTTCATGTTCCACATTTTCTTTAACTCCCTTGCTAGGTCCTGGTATTTTTCCCTTTTCTCACCCTCCTTCTTTTTTACTCTATGGTCTGCAGGTACAGCAACGTCTACTATTTGGCAGGCCCTCCTTTTTTTGTCTACTATTACTAAGTCCGGCCTTCTTGCCTGGATGAGGTGGTCAGTTTGGATGTCAAAGTCCCACAGTAGTTTGTGGTTGTCATTCTCCAAAACTGCCTCTGGCTGGTGCTGATACCACTTTTCCCCATGGTTGAATCCCATTTGTTTACTTAGTTCCCAGTGTATCATCGTTGCTACTCTATCGTGTCTATGCTTATACTCCTTCTGGGCGAGTTGGCTACATTCACTAGTTATGTGGTTTACTGTCTCATCTCTCTCACCGCACATGCGGCATTTGCTGTTTGTCTGTGTTCTGTCGATTTTTGCTTTTATGTAGTTTGTCCTTATGCTTTTGTTTTGGGCTGCCATGATGAGCGATTCTGTTTCTCTCTTAAGGTTTCCCTTTCGTAACCACGTCCATGATTTCTCGTCTGCTATTTCTTTTATCTGTCTTTTAAACTCGCCGTACAATTTTTTCCCTTCCCACTTTTCTTTTCTAGTTTGCTGTACTGTTCCATTGTTTTCTACTTTATTGTTTGTCGCACTATCCCTCGCGCTCTTTATGATTTCTTCACTATTTGTTTGCACATATCTATCTAGGACTACTTTAGCTCTCTGGACACAATCTTCTATGCTGATGAGCCCCCTGCCACCTTCTTTTCTCTTAACGTATAGCCTATCTGTATCATCCCTAGGATGTAATGCTTTATGCATCGTCATAAGTTTCCTTGTTTGCCTATCCATTGATTGGAACTCTTCCTTTGTCCATCCTAGGAATGGTCCTGTATACCTAATTACTGACACAGCCCAGGTGTTCATTCCTTTTATTAGATTTCTGCTATTTAATTTGGTTTCTAATATTTTCCTTATCCTTCTGAGGTATTCTCTCTTAATTTTCTCCTTCATCTCTTCCCGTTTTATCGTGTCACATTCAAGGACACCTAGGTACTTGTATCGGTCTTGTGCAGTCAATGCCCTAATCTTGTTGTTGTCCGGAAGTTCAATTCCCTCAGTCATTGAAAGCCTTCCTTTATGCATCACCATGATTGCGCATTTTTCTATCCCAAACTCCATTCCTATGTCCTCACTATATTCCCTTACTTCGTTGAACAGAGTCTCAAGCTCTCCCCTGTTTTTTGCAAACAATTTAATATCGTCCATGTACATTAAGTGGTTGACCTTACCTTTTGTTTTAGAGAAGTGGTATCCTTTGCTGTTTCTCAGGATTCTGTTAAGCGGTATCATTGTTAGAACAAATAATAGTGGGGACAACGAGTCTCCTTGGAAGATTCCCCTTTTTATCCCTACCTCGGCTAGTTTGTCCCCTGCGGCTGTCAAATCTACTTTCCAGTTTTTCATTGAATTACCAATGAATTTAACCACCGGTTCGCTAATTTTGAACATTCTAAGGCATTCGAGTATCCAGCTATGTGGAATCATATCGTATGCCTTTTTGTAATCTATCCATCCCATTGCGATATTCTTTCTTCTTTTCCTTACTTCTTTTAAGATCATCTGGTCTATGTAGAGTAAATCGTTTGCCCCTTTGGTTCCTATCCTACACCCTTTCTGTTCTTCTGGTAGTAGCCCCCTTCTATCCATTGACATGTATATTCTCTCTGCTATTTGCCCGGTCAGGATTTTCCACATAAGTGGTAGGCAAGTGATTGGTCTATAGTTGCTTGCTATGTTCCCCTTCCCCAGGTCTTTTTGGATGAGGGTGGTTCTGCCTTTAGTCATCCATTCTGGTGCTTTGCCTTCATTTAGACAATTTTGGAGTAGGTGGGTGAGTCTACCGTGTAACGTGGTGAACTTTTTGAACCAATACCCATGGATCCCGTCGGGCCCCGGTGCTTTCCAGTTGGCTACTTTCCTAAGAGTATGTTTCAATGTGGTCTCATTCAGTACTATTGGTTCTCCCTTGTCTATATCTTCTAGTTCTTTTCTCATGTTTCCTAGCCATTGCGGTGTTACATTGTGTCTTTTTGGGTGCCCCCATATGCTATTCCAATAGTTCTTGGCCTCTGTGGCATCTGGTTTTATGTCCTGCCTTCTTTCCCCATTTAAATCTTGGTAAAACTTTTTCTCATTGTTTTGGAATGTGCGGTTTTGTGTGTATTGGGCCGATCTTAGTCTGTATCTTTTTAGTCTTGCCTCTTTAGCTAGTCTTTTCTGGTGTAACTCTTCGACTACAGTTGCGATGCCTTTTTGCGCTACCTTATATTTGTTATAAAGTCTTACTCGTGGTCTGTCTGTGTGTGGTGTATTTCTAAGCAGTACTTCGTCTCTCTGTAGTTGGGAGATCTGCCTTTGTAACCTTCTCTCCCAGTTGGGTTTCCCTTCCCTATTATTGCCCGGGTTCCTATCTTGTGTTGTGAAGCTTTGTGCTACCATTTTCGCCCCTGCATAAATTAGGTTGTTGAATTCTAGGAGGGTGTCTGTTTCTATGTGCTGTAAGAGGCAGTTGACCTGTTCGGTCACTTCTCCGACTTTCTTTCTGTCTTTGTCTCTTAGGGAGGGGAGTGTTGTTTTCTCTCCTCGCATGATCTCTTTCAAAGCTTGTATATTGCTTTTCTCTTCTTCCGTTGGTGCCTCGTCATCACCCTCTGTTGCATAGCTTACTGTGGGGGTCTCATGGGGGATTATTCTAGTTTTGTTATTGGTACTAGTTGTGCTGGGGGGGGCATTTTTCAGATGTGTCACCTGAATCTCTCTCTACATTAATGCGAATCTCTAGTAGTTCAGTCTCAGACAACCATTTCTTCTTTTGAATTTGCTTTACTTGGTCAGCAAGGCGTTGGTTCGATACTTCCACAGCAGATTTTTCCCTCCATATTTGGAGCATACGCTCTCTATAAGATCGCACTGAAGGCTTGCTTTTATAGTAACAGTACATAACTAGTCTATTCTCTTCCCTTGTCCATCTCTTTCTCTTTATAGCAGTCGCCCCATGAGGACTGCGCTTCCCCTGGATATCGCTAGTGGTATACGAGTTTTGGCCAACAGTAGCTGTGTGACGACTGTGTCCCTCCTGAAAGGCCATTAAGGGTACACGAGCCGAGATTTTGGCCAGCAGTCACAGGATGACGACCGGGTCCCTCCTGGTGGCTAACAAGGGAACACCTGCCGGTTACGACACACAGGTCTTGGATCTGTGCCCCGTTTTTTGCGGTAAAATGGTTTGGTTATTATTATTATTATTATTATCATCATCATCATCATCATCATCATCATTATTATTATCATTATTATTATTATTATTATTATTATTATTATTAAGAATCTCACACCAGTTGCTTGGTGGTAACTGCTGGAGTTTGAGTGACAGCAAGTCTCCTCAAGTCTCCAGCCCTCCTCCCCCAGTACTCATAGGTCGCAGTAATTCTGCGATTTACAGTTTCACACCGGTTGCCCAGTGGTTATCGCTGAAGGCTGAGTGACAATAAGTCTCCTCAGGTCTTCAGCTAACGTCTCCTCTCTCTTTCGCATATCGTGACAGAGCTACAATTCGTTGCAGTACTTATATCTCTAGCACCTTCCTCAGTATCCGTGCAGTTCGCAGTAGTGTTGTGGTCTGTACGGTCTCTATCCTCCCCCTAATCCCGATCTCCTCCAGTCTCTCCCTCAGCGTTTTGGGGACAGTTCCTAGTGCTCCCACTATGACCGGTACTACCCTGGTTTTCATGTTCCACATTTTCCTTAACTCCCTTGCTAGGTCCTGGTATTTTTCCCTTTTTTCACCCTCCTTCTTTTTTACTCTATGGTCTGTAGGTACAGCAACATCTACTATTTGGCAGGCCTTCCTTTTTTTGTCTACTATTACTAAGTCCGGTCTTCTTGCCTGGATGAGGTGGTCAGTTTGGATGTCAAAGTCCCACAGTAGTTTGAGGTTGTCATTCTCTAAAACTGCCTCTGGCTGGTGCTGATACCACTTTTCCACATGGTTGAATCCCATTTGTTTGCTTAGTTCCCAGTATATCATCGTTGCTACTCTATCGTGTCTATGCTTATACTCCTTCTGGGCGAGTTGACTACATTCACTAGTTATGTGGTTTACTGTCTCATCTCTTTCACCACACATACGGCATTTGCTGTTTGTCTGTGTTCTGTCGATTTTTGTTTTTATGTAGTTTGTCCTTATGCTTTTGTTTTGGGCTGCCATGATGAGCGATTCCGTTTCTCTCTTAAGGTTCCCTGTTCGTAACCACGTCCATGATTTCTCGTCTGCTATATCTTGTATCCATCTTTTAAACTCGCCGTACAATTTTTTCTCTTCCCATCTTTCTTTTCTTGTTTGCTGTACTGTTCCATTGTTTTCTACTTTATTGCTTGTTGCACTATCTCTCGCGCTCTTTATGATTTCTTCACTATTTGTTTGCATATACCTTTCTAGGACTACTTTAGCTCTCTGGACACAATCTTCTATGCTGATGAGCCCCCTGCCACCTTCTTTTCTCTTAACGTATAGTCTATCTGTATCATCCCTAGGGTGTAATGCTTTATGCATTGTCATAAGTTTTCTTGTTCGCCTATCCATTGATTGGAGCTCTTCCTTTGTTCATCCTAGGAATGGTCCTGTATACTTAACTACTGACACAGCCCAGGTGTTCATTCCTTTTGTTAGATTTCTGCTGTTTAATTTGGTCTCTAATATTTTCCTTATCCTTGTAAAATATCCTCTCTTTATTTTCCTGTTTTTTGCGATCAATTTTATATCGTCCATGTACATTAGGTGGTTGACCTCTCCTTTTGTTTTAGAGAAATGGTATCCTTTGCTGTTTTTCAGGGTTCTGTTGAGCGGTATCAGTGTTAGAGCAAATAATAGTGGGGACAACGAGTCTCCTTTGAAGATTCCCCTTTTTATCCCTACCTCTGCTAGTTTGTCCCCTGCAGCTGTCAAGTTTACGTTCCAGTCTTTCATCGAATTACCTATGAATTTAACCTCTGGTTCGCTAATTTTGAGCATTCTAAGGCATTCGAGTATCCAGCTATGTGGAATCATATCGTACGCTTTTTTTGTAATCTATCCATCCCATTGCGATATTTTTTCTCCTATTCCTCACTTCTCCTAAGATCATCTGGTCTATGTAGAGTAATTATTATTGTTATTATTATTATTATTATTATTATTATTATTATTATTATTGATTTTTTTCGTAATTACCTTCATCTCAATTATTGTTGCTTCTTATTGCAACTAAGCTCAGCAATAAGTAAATAGAATATTGATTAAGTTTCGTTCAGATGTATTCATCTATTTATTCAAAAACAAACTTATCTTAAAAGATATCCCTATTAACATTTCCCATCTCTAATTTTTTTTTCATTCTTGCAATGTAAATATATCTTTTTATTCTTGCTATTCGAAACTATTAAAAGCGAAAGAGTAATGAAGTAACACAGCTCTGACATTTTACAGTGAGGAGGAGAGTAAAAGCCGTTATTTTTAGACAGGGAAACAGTGAGATATGTTCTGGGTGTTTGACCATAAGAAAGAGAGAGAGAGAGAGAGAGAGAGAGAGAGAGAGAGAGAGAGAGAAATTTCCAAAAACTAAATTATTGTTTTTTGAAGTCTCTCATCCTCTCAAGTACCTCCCCTCTATTTGTCTGTGGTTAAAAAAGTCATTAGTCATTCGAATTTTTTTTACCGTGGGCACAATTATTCTGTCCGTTTAAGAATATTTTGAATTCTCAGAGTAAATCGAAAATTGCCCCCTGGAAACATTTTGGTGATGATTTTCCAATCAAAGTTGACAAAAACCTGCTTAGGACTCACTCAAATGCTCACAGGAAATTTTATGGGGTTGTATCGTTTAGTTTTCACAGTAAGCTGTCACATACGGACAGACAGGCAGACATTTGTTGAATTATGATTTGATAAGCAATATTTCTGAACACGTTCATCCGCCACACTTCCGCCTGTCATATTGAAAAAAAAGGGGGGGAGAAGAAACTATGCTGAAAAGGGATGAAAATAGAGATTCTGAGAATAGAACTATAACACCAATACCAAGAAATGGATGTAGAATGGGGAAAGAATTAATGTAAGGTTATGCAAACGGGTAGGGAGTGAAAGACGAAGATCACTGAAGGGAATGGCTGAACTCGGCTGTCTGAGAAAGTTAAAAAAAAAACAACAAAAAAACGAGAAAGCAAAAATGAAGTGGAATTGACATTGCTTTTTGATGTCTGTGAGTAGAAGATTTGGTTGAGTGTCAGAGTTGGTCGCCTCCGGAAACTCTACAAACTTTTACTACAAACTGCATTGATTCAGACAACAAACCCTAGGTATGCCACTTGTAAAGTATTATATCAGTAATGATAATTTTAAAACCATCCAAAGTAATTGAATAATTTTTATTCATAGGGTGGAAACAAACTATAAAAATATTAGATTAAGATTCTATATGAAGCAATCCGTGAAACTTCTCAAACACAATTGGTTGCATTATCAAGTTGGAGTTCACGATTGAATGGATGAGGTCAATCAGTAAACAATACCTGAAGTTTGAACAAATAGGGTGAATGATACTACTCACAGTTAAAGTACACATTATTGATTTCTCGAAAAGTTTCCAAGTGAGTTCGGGAAAATGTATATGGTTACCGAAATAACCGGTCTGGAGGTGCATTTGGCTAAATAGTTTACGGCATAGAGAATTGAGTCGGCTAACCAAATTCAAACCTCAACTGGGGCTCCTTGCGGCTACTTAGCTCTAATGGTCTAGTGAAAGTCATCAATTCACTTCTTTCCTCTGTTGGTTAATAGTAGGGTCATTCATACTTGTAAGGCATTTAGCTAGCATTCCGACCACGTAAAAAAAACGATCGTAATTACGGACAATGGTTGGGTCCCTGAGCGTTGTTCCATGAATAGAGGCATGATCATTGCCTTATTTACTGTTTGACACAGGAAGGTACTTTGCTTTACAGGTAAATCATTTTGAATTTTTCTTGAATTGGTCTGTCTCCTCAGATTGAACCCTTCACTTAGCAATTACATAGGTAAATCTGTTAACAAGTTATGAAAAAAAATTTACTTTACGCAGGATATTTATAATAAACAGTATCTTCGTCTTTGTCAAAGCAATTAATTTAGAAGTCAAGATCAACTTCATTTAAAAATGCTGTTAATAACAAAGTATTCATTAATTAAAACTTTCAGAAACCTTTTCATTGTATGATATTGGTCTTTTTATGGTATTTTGGGTTAAGAAATGTATCATTAGTCACTTAAGATATCGAAAAAATGAATATAGTGATTTTGTGATCCTAATATACGCGGTCAGACACTTACAAAATACGAACGAAAGGACTAACTATTCAGCCATCTGTTGATTATTGTATCTTCTATCTAACAGATAAGGACAATTCGACAATAATAAAGAAAATACATTACAGAAGTGCACCATCGAAGCAAATTCATATAATTGGAGTTGTCTCAACAGAGGGTTGTTTTATCTTGTATTAGAGATCAATTGTTTAGTCATTTCACCAAGGTCGAAACTCTACTTGTGTAAATACAGGATTGTCATTTACAATAATCTATGAATACGATTATAGGGCAAAGAAAGCCTCTAGCTGAAGATTGCACGGGCAGAATATAACAATATATTATTAAGTTCGGACATGGCAGACGAAAAGGTGATCAAATCTTTCTGTCTGCATTAATATCAAAATTATAGACAATTCTTATAAATTCAGTGATGTTATAGACGAGATGTCTAGAGGACACCCAATTGCCATACATGGAAGAAAGAAGGCAAAACATGGAAAATTGGTCACTAAATATCAGTACCTGTTATCTCTTCTTGTCTTTATTGTATCATCGAATAAAATTTGAATTGAATTGTGCTAAATCTTTGAGTATATACAATAGGTCGATTAAATGTAAAAATCTGGTCAATAGCAATAATGATAGTTAACTTTAATTTCGCTACTTCAGCTCATCAGATAGACCGTGTAATCAGTCTTTCTATTATTTATATACTATAGAGTTACTTTCACTTTGATTTGAAATGTGACTGTTGGATTGGGTTGTAATTATATACTAAGCAACACATTTCATGGTATTGCTTCATCTAAGGTGCATTTATTCAAATTGCATTACGAGTAACTGTGTTTGCTTTTAACTGATTCTGGGATTTGTTTTGTACGCTATTTGCATATCCATGGTTACATTTGTTTGTAACGTTAAAAGGTATTATTTGTTTATTTATCATAGTCCAGTTATGCTTCTGATTCCTTAAAAATGATTTTTATTTGGTTGGGGATACAGGTTTCAAATTTGCCGACAAGGTTTTCTGATTCACTGAGATTGGTTGTCGCTGACAAGGCTTGCTTGCCAGCTACAGTGCAGTATATCTCTTTCTGGTGAGTGGGAAAATGACCATTCAAACAATTCAGTTTTATGTACTTATTGTTCTATCTTTATTTCTCAAAAAATAAGAGATGATGTGATTTTTAGAGCTTCGTTGAACGAGAAGATCAATTAATTCCTCCACAATATATTTGTCTTTTTATAAATTCGGAAAAACCTTGATTTTCTTGCTAATTTTGTCGTACATGAAATTTTATTACATATATCAGCAGAGAAATAAGTTTCCTCGTGATTGTACTCTACCTTTTCCAAATCATTTGATGATTTAGTAAATCTTTGGACAGAAATCACGCTCAATTTTCACGTATGTGAAAAAAAGGTCACAAAAATATAAATTCTGTTAAAGAAGTCACGTTCGATTCTCACACGTGTGAAAAAGATAAGTCCACAAAAATATAAATTCTGTAACTTTTTCAAAAAAAGAAGTTCGTCGCTGTTTCGTGAAAATGTAATTCTTGAATTTAAATGGCTGGAAAATCAAGCTAAAGTATGTTTCTTTTTTTTTCCTTTTTTTCATTTCATCAAGGTGGAATTTTTAGTTATTTTCCGTGAAAAAAAAATATCTTGACATTTTTTTCCCTTTTAAAGATTATTTTAAAAGTCGGTTATTAATGGAAATTCTTGTTTCATCCTTTCTTTAGGAGGTTGAGTGAGATACTAATGCTTCAAGGGCAATGAATCAGATTCGTGATAAATAAATAAATAACTGCTGTGTATTGTCTGAAGAATTTCTACGGAAGATTATAATTGTATAAAAGCATAATATTTGTATCATCCTGGAAAGTACTCTTTCTGATTGCACAAAAATATGTATATACGTATATAAGATCTGCACTTACTTCAGTAAGAAAGATATAGAAACAGTCAAACATTGTAGACAGATGATAATGTTTAATAGCTAAGAACAATGGACTAACAAGCTGACATATGCAGCTTTGATATTTCTATGGATAGTTTTGATTCAGCCCAGATGTCGGGCTTCATCCGTTTTGAATATTCTGTATAATCTAACCAAAAAACTAAATTCTTTAAATATAAGTCTCCACCGGGATAGAGTTTTACTGATTGTAGGAAGCAGCAAAAAATACATTGTAAAATTATTGGAAAAAAATTAAATTTTAAAGATGAAATTAAGGCCATCGTAAAATCCTACATTTTTAGATGTTATTTTCAATCTAAATGATAGCATCCATGAACCACTGAAAAAAAAATATTGAAATTACATATATATTTACACCAGAGCTAATCACAAAAACAAAATCACCAAAACAAAATAATCAAAACAAAAATAAACAACAATGCAATGAAAACTAAGCTAAAATATCACTCCTCGAACGAAACTTTATTCAATAATTTTAGAAACAAATATATTAAAGCCTTAAAGGACAGCGAATCTTCCGAAACTCGTTTCAACTATGATGAAAAAGTAAAATCCAATGGAGTAAAACACAGCAATAATCCTAAAAAGTATTAATAAGAAAATCATTTGGTCTACACCGCCATTCAACCTACAGGTAAAAGGAAAATATTCTGTAGTTGATAAAAAAAATACTGAGAGCAAATCTAACCTTACAGCGAAATGGAAAAATCCAAACAAACAGACGTTTGCCAGAATATTGACACTCCATATTACCTATGCTTGAATGAAAAATTCAAAATCCTTAACTTTGCCAACAGAAAAAAAAACAGAGTTATTGAATAGAAAAATTGAGTATCGCAGAAGTGTTGGCACCGCTCAAATTTCTTTATAAAAATATGATTTAACATAGCACATACAGGAATGCAAAAATTAACAATAATAGCAATCTTATTCCCCCTTTATTAATAACAATAGTAGCGACAGCATTATGGTTAAGATTGACAATATCGTTATTTTATACCTCAAGCCGACTTAATAACAAGCCTATCACTTTTTCACGATTATTTTAGATATACAGAAATATATCAAACCTAGAACAATTAAACAAACTATTAGTCATGTAAAAGAGAATCCCAACACTAGGAGACGGATTCAAGTAAGAATGAAATACTCCCCAGAGAGGAAACAAATCACAAACAGCTGATAGTTTAACCAGATACTGATAAATAAAAATAGCAAAGATTACCTCCTGCTGATTTCTAACTTATGGCCACGAGACACGATGTAAAGCAGACATAGATAACAGGCAGTGACCATCAACAACAGCACAAAGAAAAAAAGGATATATAAATAGAATAAGAAGAGGGTTCTCCATCCTAGACAAAAAGACCACCCCAACGTAGAAAAAATTCTAAAAAAAGGACTGAAATAAGTCGAATCATTCACCTGAAGAATCCCAAACAGAACAGAAACATGAATGTGTTTGTGTAGTGAATCTTATATTTCATCATTATATATATATATATATATATATATATATATATATATATATATATATATATATATATATATATATATATATATATCGTTGTAAAAAGCCTTTTCTTGATTTTCTTGCAGCATATCAAAGTTCACTGTCTGTTGTGCATTTGGATAAAACTCACAGGTGACCATTGTACAAAAAAGAGAATGTAAAGAATTATATACGGTTGTCCCTAAAGGGGGCCCACAATTGTATCACCGGTTCATGGGAAGACCTTTCTAGAAGCATGAATTACTGAAATATGTTAAACAGGACCGGCTAATCACCAAAAAAAAAAAAAAAACACGGGACCATCGTCTTTTGACTGCATGCTCTTTTGGACCTGGGCAATTGAACATGAAATGATATTTTTCTAAACGTACTTCCCTTGCTTTTTTGTTGGGCAAGGAACACCGAAACATACATTTTATTTGCAGGTTGAGCTCATCGCTAAGATTTTATTCGGCGAAGGAATTTCAAAGAAACAAAAAAAACTTAATAAGGAGTAAATAATCAAGATTCCAGCCTTTTATCTTATCAGTCAGTATGCTTAATGCATATCTTCATAGCCAGCCAGCCAGCCAGCCAGCAAGCTCAAATTCGTTTGCAATTTTGTCTGGACTGCAAAGGGGCGTTTGGCTCAGCGTCATGAGGAATAAATTTTTCAGCTGAACTCAGCTTTTTCGTTAAAAAAATATAAGTAGCAAGAAAAATACTTGAAAGTATATATTGATCAGGAAGGAAAACGAGTAGAAAAAAGTAAACACAGCGCAAAGGATGACCAAACAAGGGCAAAGATTCTGAATATCATTAACATATGAAAACAAAATCTTGACTCAGAACTCGCCCAGACAACAGTTCTAATCAGAAGCCGTTATGATCGTCTAGAGAACATCGTTGGGGTATTTGTGCCTTTTGTTTGTGTTCGCTCTTGACAAGAAGAATACACAGGTCACTGAGTGCTGACAATATCGCTTCATTACGATCTAACGATAACAATGCATACCAATATACATAATATCTATGTAAATGTAGGCTGAGACGGTTCGTCAGAGAAAGCAATGCCGGACAGAGTAATATACGTTGCAAAATACCTCATTATATGAACCTTCCCATAGCCTATCTTAATTAAAGTAAATAAAGTCGGAAACAGTCGCAGAATTTTGGCATATATAATGATTCACTATCAATTGAATCATCCAGACAAGCATCCTCTTTTTTTTTTTCCTTTTTTTTTTCTTTGACAACGTTTCAACCTCGGTATTTTTCGTTTTCTACATATATATTCAGTTAGCTTTGTTGATCCTTGGGTATAAATTGTTTATACCTCTCTATCACTGGTGTCAGTAGTCTTGATAAAAATGTACGTTAAATGATAAGGATTTTTGTCAACAGGTAGGTACTCTTCACTTTAGAGATCGGCATTTTGTGATCTTTCCGTTCTCACTCTCATTTCTAATTCGGTACACACTGAACTTGGCTGACCTTAGTTGATATTTTTGTTGCATATAAATATGAGTTTGTGTCTGTGAGTGTGCGTGTGTGGATGGATCAGTAAGTCCGTATCCTTTCAGTCATTAACTGCATTTGGATCTGAATTTTCCAGTATGTCATGATTTATCTACGTCATTAATAGATACGTGTTTGGTAATTGCCTTAACAAGGAAGAAAGCGATGTTTGCCATGAAAAAAATACATTTCCCATCATTACACAATTGAATTGTCGACCTAACTGAGGATATATTATATATATATATATATATATATATATATATATATATATATATATATATATATATATATATATATATGGAGGTATATATAAAGGGTGATATATACATACATATATATATATATATATTGATTAAAAAATTTTCCATCAACCGAATACTAAATTAACCTCACTAAACCACAAACATCAAACATCTGATGATTTCAACAGCATAATTGATCGAAAGTACAGACGGTGATCTCAAGAAGTTCATGAAAAAAACAAACCACCACCAAGTCTACAACACACATCTTATATCAGCATATTACCTTCCGTACCACAAACCCTCGGATCAATTTCATGAAATACCCTGGTTTTTCTTTTAGCACTTTATTTTTTGGGGACAAAGATTGGGATGAGTGATATGCAAGAATAAAGACGCATGTGCATTGTAGCGCCACGCATTCTTCTAGATTGGAATTAAATGATAAACTCTTCTTTCGGTAAGATACCTAAAAGGTCATTTCCTCGGGCGACTCCTGTGAAATCCCTGGACGCACATGGTTCAATGCTCATTGGTGCTAGCATCTTTTGCTGGTCATGCCTGTGGCCCAAGCCCTTCCACTCTCTTTCTCCCTCTTTCCTCCTCCCTATGATCGTTATCATTTAGCAGACTCAACAGCCGCCCTATCTCAACCATTCTTCTTCCGTGGCCTATCTCTGTACTAAATTTACCCACTTAACTTCACCGGTATCGAGCTTCACACACATATGCACAACTACGCAGCTACACCACCATAACTTAACCACGTGCTCCAAACACGTATCATCTCCCATCTCTGAAATGGCAAGGTTTCTTACGATCCGATAGACATGATAATCTTCCCTAAACGTCTTTACTTCGGGAAACATGCATGGATAAAAATCAATGTTCTCTGTCTTTCATGGTCTGTCCATCAAGAGTCTATAAGCATCAGAGAATAGCCCCCAAGTTAACTCACTCACTCAGCAGTATGGATCGAACCCAGAACCCAGATTCCACGTATATCTTGGAGTGATCAAAGCCATACGGAATCCAGGCAGTGCAGACAAACTCTGTACTATCGATGACGAGAAAGCTCCCATCTTTTGCTGTCTCTTCTCTTCTCATTACTTGTCACGTACGATCGTATTTTTGTTATCCTTACATGTATTCTATCATCATTCATCATTTTTGTATAAAACGTGTGTCTTTTGTTCGGCCAAAATATTTCTATGTGTTCTTTTTGCTTTGTTTCGACGCGCGTCGAACTTCATACTAGGGGCGCATTCACTTTGTACAGCATCTTTTTGTTCAAAATCTCCAGGGCTAAGGCCAACATAACCAACGAGGATCCAAACTCCTCCTCTCTCAACCACATCATCTCGCTGTTTGTTTCAACTGAGGAACCCGCTACAAAACCATTAAACAGTATTCCAATGTTATAATGTCAGTATTTTATATATATATATATATATATATATATATATATATGTATATATATATATATATATATATATATATATATATATCGTGTCATCAACAGACAGCTTTTTCGATTAATTACATCTCTTCAGTGTAGCTATAGACTTTCCATTATCCCATCCAGTACCACGAGGCAGGATTGAAACCTTCGCTTCAGACCCAGCTGATATCCTACCTCGGAGCTACGGAACTTGGCGGTCAGTAAGGCTGAATTTAAGCGATATATTCATTTATGCATAAATTACCTATCCACCAGAGTTCCCTAATCCTATATATATATATATATATATATATATATGTATATATATGTATATATATATATATATATATATATATATATATATATATATATATATATATATATATATATATATATATATATATATATAACCTTATAATGAGCTTAAATGATGTTTTTTCAGTTTGTACATCCATTTGTTTGTTTGCTTACTCAAATGTAATGCGCTGATTTTGAATCTTACCAGGCCAAACAATCGATTTCACTTTTTATACAAACCAATGACTTCTGCAGTAACTTAGGTAAAACCCAACCAATATTGATGAAATTCAAATCATCTTGTAGCTATCTTTATTGTAAGTGACTTTTTTCAATAACACCAAGTCACGAAAAATGCGCTAAATTTTGATAAAGTTTAGAGATTTGCTTTACTTTAGATTTGTATAAGGTGGAGCATTTTTTAACCACCAAATTTTGTGTAACTTTCCAGACCTATTTTCCGAGAACTGCAACTGTTTCTATCTTGAATGTGCATTAAGTTTATAGTGTCAAATAAATATATTATCAAATAAATATATTATCAAATAAATATATTATTTAATTTTGGCTAGTCCATTTGTTTTGTAAACGATAGTGTGATGGTTGGAATCCACTTGCGGAGCACTTTATTGCAGACAATACTCCTGACGAAAACTTTGAAAATTATTTGATTGACCAGTTTCACATATTCACTAATGGATCCAGGGAAAGCAATTCTTTTTATTTATTTTGGCATGAATGGGAAAGAAATGTCGTGCCTTTTACGAATAGGAAATTTAGCAAATTATTATTCTGCACCGAATATCAATCCATGAAACATTTTTGTTTTGTCTGATAATTCGCTAGTTGTGGAAAAGGTTATTTATCAAAGTTTTCAGGTAAGGGTTTCAATCACATAATTGTTGCATTGAATACTTTTTCCATCATTTGTGTGGTAACATGAATCAATTGAGGATTTATTTCAATTTCATGAATTCTTTTTCTTCGCAGTCTTTTGGCAGCGTTTTACAAAGAAAACTTTTCAGGAAAATGTTGTTTAGAGAAACAATGTTATTTTTTTTTAATCATTAATGCAGTGGCAAAATTGAAAAATGTTTTTACCATGTTAAATGTAGGTACGTGACACTATTGATATTTTTCGTCTATTTTTCGGAATATCTCAGGACAAGGAGATATATCGATTCATTAGCATGAAATTAGACGAAAATTGTTAATGCAGCAATAGCTATTTTGAGGCAATCCATACATGAATAACATCGTTATTTTCACAGGTATATTCTTGTGCTTATATATATATATATATATATATATATATATATATATATATATATATATATATATATATATATATATATATATATATATATATATATTCCCCTGGAAAAAACTTTCAAGTATAATAATGTATGGAAGCAAATGATATTCATGATATTCTATGGTGATTTGATAAAATTCAAAATTCTGGGAGGAGGTTCTTACAAAAGAATAAAGAACATTCACAGAATAAATTGTTCATGCTTTCAATCAATAAGACTTCCGTAAATTGAAAAATATGAATTAATAAAATGAAAAGTGAAAATGTCAATTTTGGAAAAGAAATAGAGTTTTATGCTAGCAGGTTCTATTTACGATGTAAAAACAATGTGTGAACTCGACCCTCATTTCCTGGCTATTTGGAGTTTGGAGTACCTCTTTCCCTTCCGTTCTGATGCAAATTTCTAAAGGACTATGAGTCTTTTGAATTCATATTCGCATAGATTTTTCTGTTTTGAGAAAAATGATTTTGAACAGTTATATAACGGATGGAAGGTGAGGGTTAGGTTCAGTATTATAGATACATCGTTTATAGGAATCCCAACCGACCCAAAATTAAAGAGAATTTGTTTCTTCAAGATTGGCACTTTTCCAAACGTAGGTAGAAGAAGAATGATTGCTAAATTGTATTCAGAAAAAAATATCTGCAAATTTTTTTCACTTTCATAGGCAAAACAGATTTTGAACAAAAATCAAAAAAGCTAAAAGTAAATAGTAGTCAAAAATGAATTATAATGTTTCATGTGTTCATGGAATAAAAAATAGATGATAATGAATAATTAAAAAATCAGCTCTTCAGGTGTCCCGGTGCAAATCGTTCAGGAAATTTAACATATAAGTCTAGATTTCCTGCCAAAATTGAACAAATATTACTGTATTCATACCATTACAGATCCAGTAGCACCTGCATTTGAGCAGGTATAGCCTCGACTGAAATCTCGTTGTGTTTCAAATGGGTCGCTGAGAATAGGGCAGAGACAACAAACATAAATATGCAAAATGAATGAGTTGTGTAAACAAAAAGTCTGGACAAGATTTGATCAGATAAGAAGAGAAAAGGGCTAGTGAAAAGAAATAAGCATATCTTTTAATAAATATGTCCTCTGTTGCGTAATTCGCGTGTACATTCCAACGTTTACAAAACAGAACAACAGAAACAAGTGATTTGGTGAATGAAGAATGTCCTTTTATCCAGGAAATGTATAATCACGGGTAACTTTTTATCTTTCTTGAGAGCAAAACTATTTTGTGCAAACCTTCTAAAATAAATCTGTTCTATCTATATTCCCACTCGTTCTTATCTGTTAGTCATCTTCTCATTCTTTATTTACTCACGGTTCATTTAAATTCGGCTCTTTCTCGAAGAAGGCTTGTTGTTTCTTCTAACCCCTTTTTCCGACCGACAAAAAATGATTACTGAAATTCATTCACTTGAGAAACTCTGTGTCTTGTTGGCAACGCAGGGCACGTGACCTTCTCTAATTTGATGTTTTTTCTGTTCCCACGCGAAAAAGACATGTGTCAAACAAGGATACACGAACTGCCAGGTTGTCGAAGTCAAAAACAGCCTTTTTTTTACCCTGACATGGACAATGACATTTGCACGTGCCAACAGCGTCAAGCAACAGCCCTTATTTAAAAAGTATATTACGTTCCACCGGGAGCTCACTCCCCATGAACAGTATACATGCACACACAAACATATGAGCATATACATAAACTCCCCACACGTGTATAATTAGAAAGCTGTTGATCAGCTTGCAATTCTACAGAGAGAGTATATCTGTATTTGAACTTTTAGAAATGTCCTTAAGAAAAGCAAGAATACATTCAAGGCGATATGCCTGAGTGATGCACAGTACTCGTCACGCCCAATGTTTTATGGTTCATTGACCAGTAAAGTATTAATTTTTCCGTTGTTCTTTCTTTTCTAAAGCAGCCCTGAAATCTTTTGAATTCCCACTTAACTATTGATAAGACTGCACATACTCAAACAAGCAAAATTTGGTGGTCAACTGTCATTACTTTTAGATTTATTCTTTGTAGAAATGATCTGATTTAACGGGCTGATATGTTTGAAAGTTGGGGAGGGATAGAATTTGAAAAGGGGAAGGGAAGAGTTAATTGAATTTGACAACGGTAGTGTTACTACTAACGTAAATGGTGGATGATTTTCCAAAATATGTGAGGAAAACCGTCGAAATCCTTTTAAAGAGTTAAGTCTATCATAAGAAATGTTGATGCCAATTGTGAGAAGAATGACTAATGGAGATCCTGATAAAAGAATTATCTATTTCTGAATATTTAATATACATAACCTCGGGTGAACACGAATGACCATGAAAGATAAGATCCTAATACAAAACTCACTTCATAGAGCAAAGTACTTAACACTGACAACGGTAGCCAGGAGTATATTGGATTCTAAAAATACTTTTGCTGTATTTCTGTACGCCTATCGTCTAGGATGGTTTCTGTCATGCACGGTCAAAAATAGTGGCACCTGGGATACAGGATGTTTGCTAAGTTTATGCGTAAGGTTGCACTTTGCATCTGATAATGATGATGAAGAATTAATTACAGAAGAAAAAATGATCTAAAGATGTAAAGAAGAGTATATATATATGTGATTGTCAGAAGACAAACACAGGGCATCAAGTATCAATTTTCATTGAAATATGCCCTAAGAATAAACCTAAAGAGAGTGACAATAAAAAGGCCAAGAAGGACAAGACGTAGGAGAATAGCAAGTGTGGGCAATTGAAAGATGAAGATGAGACAATTAACTAAACAGCAAGCGGAAACTGCATAGCAGACCAGGCCTAGCACAAAATGGGGAGGTCGCTACAGAAATAAACCACCTTATTCAGACCAGAAGACAAAATATAGTTGTGGTAAACAACATATTGACTTGACTTGCTTCCACTTGATCTCAAGTCAGTCACCATTCAAAATTTATGAGAATGAATGTTGGGCAACAATGTTGAATGCTGGAATTTACTCAGATTTTAGATAACTGTCAGGGCGTCAAATGGTTCCTCTCAGTGAATAAAGTCTACAATTTAGTTGAATGAGTTTCTTTATTCTATCAAATTTCACTGATCAAACGTGTTCAACTTATTATTTTTCTCTACGTATATTTTTGTTGCAGTTGTTCCTTGGAAATGTCTCTCCCTTCAGCTTTACTGTTCAATTCTTAAACTAAATTCAAAATAGTGCTCCGACTGTAAAAAGAGTTTGAATTAAAATTCCTTGAGGTGTTTTGCTGTGAACTAGCGATTGGTAAGATTATCGGTGTGGACAAGTACAAAATCTTCAGAAACATTTTGGTATATTCAAGACAACTTCCAAAATCAATGGCGTTTGTATAAGTATTCCTGAAAGTGCCTCATTGCGAATCAGCTGTTGGTTGGGGCGATTTTCAGCGGGGGCAATATGAATTAAAATATTTTTTTTTCAAATTCACTATTTTCTCAACAGACTTTCTAGTATATTAAACAGAGAGCTTTGAACGTAAGAGGCGTTTGGATTAAAATGTCCGAGAGCAGTAGTTGACAAGACTCCCGTTTGGGACGAATGGATTGAAAGAAAAAAGTGTCTCAATTTAATTATTTTCTAATCTTCTTAAACTTTGATTTTCAGAATATTCAGAACAAAGCACTGAAAGTGAGCTGTGTTCAAATGAAGACTCCCTTGGGCATTTCAATGTCGATCGGTGGTTGGTGATCTCGTCTCAAGAACCCTTATGGATTTTGTGAGTTGAATATCCATTGAATGAGACACACTTATTACCTCGTGTGTGTTGGCTAAGCCTAGCAAATATCCATAGGGCACTTCATCGTGGTTGGTAGGCCACTCTCGCAGATCATCAATACTGTAGAAGAAATGTGCCTCGTTGAATGTCATACACCTGTAGCATTGAGCTGTAGTGACCGAAGCTAGATAAATATCAATGAATATCTACTATTGCACGAATCATTGACACATCTAGGATCCATCGCCTACCTCTAGCAAGACTTTATCCCAGATTGAGTATGAAGATTAAAAAGTAAGGAGTGAGCATTTTATGTCTTCTACAATTTTACCTGAATAAACTGAAAATATCACTGCAAAGAGTATCTTGGAAGTATTCAGGCAGCAACAATAAAGAACTGAGAATATGTCAAAAACAATTCTTAGATGTCTCCAACATTACGCAAAACTGCATCAACCTAGTACGAAATTACTTCTCTCACATACAAACCTGATGCCTTGAGGTGAGAGAAAAATATAAGCCCAATCCTACATTGATAGCCAAATGGCAAACCTATGAATTTGATGTTTGTGCATGATTATTCATGTTGATACTTGTTTCGGTCAAAGAACTTCAAACAATTTGATATTAGTCATACGACTCTTTATCACACTTTAAAGAAGGTAGGACGATTCTCAAACTTAGCAGAATTGGTTCGTCCATAGGAAATTGCCTGCAACGTACTGTTTATCGTCCGTCACTGTATTATCGGTAATAGAGACACCTTTGTTTGACAGAGTTGTTACTGGGGATAGCTCCTTTTTTCTAAATGATTGGCGCGGTCATTAGTTGTTCAGTCACGACAATAGACCTGTTCGTATCGAAATAAAACCTCGAAGATCTTTTATAGTGTATCACAGGATATCCAAGGAATCATCCATCACCAAATCTCAAATGATAACGTAACAGTCACAGCTGAAGTTCACAGCAAATAACTTCGCTGAAAGTAACTCCCGGTGAAAAATGCTCATCATCAGACGTCGGAAAACGTTATATTTATTCAACATCGAAATGTACGTGCACGTACGCTCGAGTGATTAGAGGTCAAATTAAGGGATTTGGCAAGGAAAATGAATGACCCATCGTACTCTCCTGACCTTGCTCTACCTGACAATCATTCATTAAGGTGTTTACTGAACCATTTTCATGAATGAAAACTCATCTCAAGAGTAGATTCTTCCAAAATCTACTATCCCAAATCCTGTTGATAGTTGGAGTAAGTTTATCTAAAGTGAGGGTGAGTATAATAATCAATCATGGTATTTGAGTATCAGATAAACTATAACATCGGACACAACATATGTTGCATGGTAATTTAAGAGTAATACAGTTAAGTACAATATATATATATATATATATATATATATATATATATATATATATATATATATATATATATATATGCTTCGATTTGAATTAAATTAACAATATATATATATATATATATATATATATATATATATATATATAATGTGTATTTTGGTTGGTCGACTCACCACTTTTGATGTTAAAATCATACCTTTTTATAATTCACACAATTAACTTAACAGTACAGACCCGAATGTCAAGATTTGAGAAGACTTCATCTTATAGCTTTAGACGATAACAGAGAAAACAGATAAGCCAATCTTCTGGGAAGTTGTGAGCAAAACATCACATGTGAAAGTTACCAGTTTTAATTTTTGATGGAATACTGAAAATACATCTGTTCAAATTTTAGTTCAGGAAATCATATATACCAAATCCAATTATTGATTTTGTAAGAGCAGCGTCCTAGCTGATCTATTTTTCAGACCTTGTCAGGTGTAAAATCCAAGGAGAGAAGCAAGCATTTTTCTTTTCTTTTTCTAAACAAAGACACCATTTATCGTATGTGAAAAAAAAAATTTCTTTAGAATTATAAACCTGAAGAGGGCTGAATGATGTATCAGCTGGAGCGTTTTATTGTCATTAAAAACAGGAAAGTTTGATCAACACCAGTCGAAATATTTCGTATGATTAACTACGTATCCTATCTCAAAGCATCAAACCATTGCAGCCTTTGATTCATCGTCTTTACAACGCCCTAAACTTGACGATATATCTCAGGATCGTAGATTTATGTCGATAACCAATGAACACACGTGAATAGACATTCGCTTGTCGGTCTGCTATGGCATATTTCCACGGTCATTGAGTGCAACTGTCCATTAGCGCAGTCGGCCATGTTTTCTTGAGTAAATTATTGTGTATTCATTAGCAGTTTGACAAGGGGATCCTGTGTTGAGAAAGGAGAATATTCCGAGGAACAGTGAGCTGAAAATTGAAAGGTTCAGCAGGGAAAATATTAGAGGACTAATTACTTTTCTAGTGAGCTTGAACGATAGAAAAATTATAATACTTTCGTTAATGCACAGCCGCAGGTTTCATTTCAAAAGAAAGAGGGAACGAGACTGGAGCCTCGTTCTGATCATAGCATTGAAAGACTTGGTTGATTTGGGAAAACGTTTGCTCTTTACAACTCATGATTCGATTATCATTTACTCGGCTGGATTAAATTGAACACAAGGCCAAGTGGTAGGAAATTTGGGTAAATATACAGTGTTACCTCAAATATTTTAAAGTTGTGGACGTGTAATCTAAGTTCTCTTGCTTTACCTCGACTCTCTGCTTTAGTTTCACTATCAGAAATTTAAGATGATACCAAAAACGTAGCCGTTCTTGCTCCAGGGCATAATATTCTAGAGAGATAGATCTATGAGACGAAATTATTGCCATTGATCTGCAGGTGGGGTTGTTATTATCAAATGCATCATTCACAGAACCGTCCAAAATCTCATACACCATAAACTCGTGAAGATAGAAATATGTGGTTCTCACGATTCAATAAACTGTTTCGGAGACCACTTTAGATAGAAATACAACATGAATTCATCACGCGTTTCGAAGCTAATTAAATCGAAAACCTATAAAGATAGGAACACTAATATTTCCCTAATCAATTGCCCATTGTTCAAAGATCTATTAGACATGTGGCAAGTGTAGATTTTGGGTCAGTTCTAATACTCATGAACAACACCTCTCATATTAATGAATCTGTTTATGTAAGGCAGGCGATTAATACAGCATGATTTGCACAGGATACGACTCTCAGAATTTCTCTCCTTCCCTTCTTTTCTGGAAGGTTTGCTTGGATCTTACAGAAAGACTTTTGATTGTCTTAAACTATTGGGTTTGCTGGCTAGATACACCGCTGCGTATTCAAGAAAATCAGTGGTTGAAATATGACCATCTGTCTTTGCTATCTTCATCACAATGTTCCGGTCGATTCACACTCCGGTCTTCTTCCCCTTTTATATTCTAAGACTTGGTGTTGTTTCTATGATAGTTTGATTCTTGTAACAATAAGTGAGAAACAGAAAATAGGATGACACTTCAATAATCACCAAAGGAGATTTTTAAATGAGATAACTTTGCTGTTGCTCGAACGAGGATGATTCATTAACTTGTTATTCGTTCCTGAGAACTTTGAAAAAGTGAAAACAATTAAAAAATGATACTATAACTAGACAACTTTCTTAAACGAACATTGTCTTCCTGACTGTGCATTGTCAAATAATTTGCTTTGCTTTTCCTGCAGTACAACTATTAATAATATCTGCATCAATTCCTGGCCACTGAAAATTACTTTCTCCCTGATTACCAAAGCATCTCTTTTGTTAGTATTGTTGTGATGCTTTCTTATAGAAATATTATTTGTGATGTATAAACATAATGCATGTAATAGCCCTATTCTGTCAATTTCACTTGCGTTTATGTGTGACCAACGACGATCCCTTTTTTCCTAGGATCAGTGCATTTCTAATCAAAAGCTTTTTTTTCCCAAGGAAAGCACCTCTCATGTGTTCTTATCTATGCTATGCAAACCAAATGGATCTTTGCATGCAATTATTTGCACAGAGACTTCCCCGGGATACTTCATTGTTTCAAGTTCGCTTGATACGGATTTGTACAATCTTTATTTCCATATGCAATCTGCCATTCGTAATTCCATCGTTTCTTCCCAGACAATTTATTTAATGATATCCTTCAAGCTTGACTTTCAGTTATATTACTCCTGTGTAACACAAGACATATTAAAATGATTTTGTGTACATGGAGACGCAGGTATTTGTTCATACCAATCGTGGGGTCTTACTGGACTGCGTAATTAACCTGATTAAACGATATATATCCCCATGTTGATCACAGTTAGGCCACCCACACTCTTTCTCCTCGAGACAAATAGAATGTTTTATCACTTTGTAAAATTTTTACCCGATTTAACTATGGTGACATAGACTAATTTCGTAAGCCTTCCAGAAATTGTGAGTGAATGCGTGAAATATTTAAAAGCATTTCAAATGTTTTGTTTCGTTTTGTTCAAACTATTCATTCTCACATGAAATGATTGTGGCATGATCCAACAATTTAAAATGAAATTGGATTTTCCTCCCGCAGCGTTGTTTCATTTCATCTTTGTTTTTTTTTTACATTTATTGGTAGAGCACTTTCCCCGCTTTTATTTGATGCGAGTTCGACATTTATAGTGAAACGTGATAGCAAAACTCGGACGTAAGTGGTGAAACAGAACAGAAATTTTTTTTTTTTTTCAAAGGTCAATGATCTAATGAAAGCATTTTAGTCGAACCAATAGTTTCATTCACTGGAAATGCATTTCCTTGTTATTTATCCAAACTTTTCCTCTTGTGTTTACTTAGATCAAGCAAATGAGAGTTCAGGGAAATACGATACAATGTATTTGTTGCAAATTGAAGCCTTCTGGGAGAATCATCTGATGACAGGTTGGAGATGATGTTTTTGTGATTTTCCAGAAGATTCAATGAAGTGTCAAAATTGCCATAGGTCGGACAAAAAGAAAGAAAGAAAGAGAAAAAAGATAGAAAAAGGAAAAACAAGATAAAAAGAAATTAATGAAAGAAGAAAAGTGTTGAAATTGAAAAAAAATCAGAAGGAAAACAGAAAAAGAGAGGGGGAAAGAGAGGATCGAGAAAGTAACAAGTAAGAATGAAAAAGACAGGACGAACAAAACAAAGGAAATGAATGGAATCCTCAACTCGAAAGAGAAGAAAAGAAATAAACAATAAATGAATTCGGAAGAAGAAGGATGAAAAACGAAAGAGGAAAACCAGACAGAAAAAAAAAGGAAATATTAGAACAAAGACAGAGAAAGAAAGATATGAAATATAAATGATGACTGAATGTGGGAAGAAAAAGGAGAAGATGAATGATGAAGGAAAAAGAGTGAATGGAAGAAAAGTGGATCACCGAACGAAAAAGGGTAAAGAATGAGATTACAAAGGAAGAAATGGAGGTGAATAAGATAAGACAGAAATAACGAGACGAATAAAAAAGTGGACAAAAGAAAGAATTAAAAATGCAGTCAAGGAAAGTCAACGGAAAAAAGATATTGGATGTGGAAGTGTGCCAATAATGATAATAATGATAATAATAATAACCATGTGGAAAAGTGGTATCAGCACAAGCCAGAGGCAGTTTTGGAGAATGGCAAACACAAACTACTCTGGGACTTTGACATCCAAACTGACCACCTCATCCACGCAAGAAGACCGGACTTAGTAATAGTAGACAAAAAAAGGAAGGCCTGCCAAATAGTAGACGTTACTGTGCCTGCTGACCATAGAATAAAAAGAAGGAGAGTGAAAAACGGGAAAAATTCCAGGACCTAGCAAGGGAGTTGAAGAAGATGTGGAACATGAAAACCAGGGTAGTACCGGTCATAGTGGGAGCACTAGGAACTGTCCCCAAAACCCTGAAGGTGAGACTGGAGGATATCAGGATTAGGGGAAGGATAGAGACCGTACAGACCACAGCACTACTGGGAACTGCACGGATACTGAGGAAGGTGCTAGAGATATAAGTACTGCAACGAATTGTAGCTCCGTCATGATATGCGAAAGAGAGAGGAGACGTTAGCTGAAGACCTGAGGAGAATTATTGTCACTCAGCCTTCAACGATAACCACTGGGCAACCGGTGTGAAACTGTAAATCGCAGAATTACCGCAACCTATGAATACTAGGAGAGGAGGGCTGGAGATTCGAGGAGACTTGCTGTCACTCAAACTCCAGCGGTTACCACCAGGCAACTGGTGTGAGATTCCAAATAGTAATAATAATAATAACAATAATAATAATGATAAGAAGAAGAAGAAGAAGAAAAGAAGAAGAAGAAAAAGAAGAAGTTGCAAACTAAGTAACAAAAAGAAACGAGAGGAAAAAGTGGGTGAAAAAAAATGAGGAAGGAAGAAAATAGAAGGAAGAAAATGGCATGAAACAAAATCGGTGTGAATTACACAGAACAAATAAAATCAAACTTTGATAATACGAACTGTTTTGATCTATGCCCTACGAGTAAAGTCTCTGGAAGATATATTCTTTCAAACATGAAATACTATCAACCATTACAAAATATGCACTTGACCCCATGATTAGTATTTTTCCAAAAGGAAAAAAAATCCAAATCCAAACATATTCCTTGATTTCTTCTACCTGGATTAACGAGTAGATCAGATATTAAAAATAAAAAGATTGAGCGATACGCCATAAAACAGTTATCAACAAGTTAATCTAGCTGCAAGTTGTGTGTTGATTTGTTCATCTTTGGATCTCCTTCTATTGATGGTCTGATATCAAACCATGATATTAAATCATATTAAAAAAAACAAAAACATATAATTGCACACGTTGTATAATGAACAAAATAATCTTGCTGGCTGCACTTAATGGGTCCTATTTTGACTGGATTTCCCACAATTGCTGATCAGATAACAAACTGCTATATAAATAAATGACAAGACAAAAAAGGATCAGGGTATGAGCTGTATAGTAATGATTAGCAAGTTAATCTTGATTACCGTTGAAATTACTATCTTTAATGATCTGATAACAAATGCTGCATTGAGTAATAATGTGGAAAATAAATCAGGAAGCTCATTGTATAGCAATGATCAGCCATGCAATTTTGCTGGCTGCTGTTTGCAGGTTCGATTCTCATTGGATCTCATAGAATAGATGGTCTGATACCAAATCATGCTAGGTTGATATATCCAACTGATTGATGATCAATGCAACTTTCTCAACTCACTTCCCCATTCAGGGGTGAAGATTTCGCTTATAAGAATATCTTACTCTTTATTTGAAACTTTGGACTCTTCAACTGAATAAAATTCACTTTTTTCTCATAGATTTAAAATTGTTCCATATAAATTCAAATATATACGTCTTTTTTCACGGGTATTGACTAGTATCATCATATTTATAGACTGGTTCTAATGGGATGCGTGAAAAGTTTTCAGTAAAAATGTTTGTTTATTGTTATGTTGTTTGGTTTGAGTTGGAAAAAGAGGTTTTGATGGATAATGTTATCTAATGGTTTTTGATTTGGGACTCGTCACCGCTTATTCAATTAGGGAAAGTGATTGATTGCTGAATTATATATAGTGAGGGTTGCGATATTTTTCATGTATTTAGACTCGGGTTTATTATTATTATTATTTTTATCATCATTATCATTATTGTTGTTATCATTATTATTATAATTATTATTTTTATCATTTTCATTATCATCATTATTATTATTATTGTTGTTGTTGTTGTTGTTATTATTATTATTATTATTATTATTATTATTATTATTATTATTATTATTATTATTATTATCATCCGAATCAGAAAAAAATATGATAGTATAATCGAATCAAATTATAATAAAAGGAATACCCGCCAGTTATAACTCATAAATCCGGATTTCGTATGTCATAAACGGCAGGTGTCCCCTGTTTGCCGACGGGGGGAAGCCTGTCACCATCCTACTACTCATAATTCCGGCTGCTATTCCCTGAAGGGATTTCAAGAGGGTCACAGTCGTTTCTAAGTGACTGGTGGCCTTAGAGCATGACACACCAAACAAACGTGATGGTACGATAAATAAAACATCTCATAAGAAATGGGATACGTATTTGGTATATATGCAAAATTGGTGTGTCTTAACTGAAAAGTTCTCCCTTATTTGGTTCCGTACGGCTGCTGGCCAAATATCCGGCTTGTGTTCCTTTGATGCCCTTCAGGAGAGATAGAGTCGTCATTAAGCTACTGAGAAAGCAGAGAAAATTGACAAAAAATGAGCGAATTAGTTATGTATCACTGGCTAAAAAGCAAACCATTTAAGAGAAGATATGCACAAAATATGGAAGACAAATCCACTCTGGATGCATTGAATCAGCACCTGGCTGACAAAGTGAAATAAATTCTGAAAAATTGATGATTATCAAAGAAAGAAATGCAGGGAACCATCAAAAATATAGAAAAATTGATGAACACTGCTTACATGTAGTGGAATGACCTGACATAACCGACTTAAAAAAAAAAACGATGGAGTAGGTAGATATTTTAAAAACAGCAGAAACCCTGACCAAGATAAAAGCCACATACTAAAGAAATGTCTCAACATCTAAACAGGAATGATGCGAGAGAGGAGGAAGCCATTGCCATCTCTTAGAGGTAAAGACCGGAAAATGTGAAAGAGTTATCTGAACACTAATACCTCTTATAGCATACTGAGACTGACGCTATTAACAGAGCTCAACAACTTGGTCTACACTGATGTCCAAACGGAAATGGACACGAGGAGAAACCCCGAACAGGATCGAAAACCTTCCCAGAAAACTTGATAAGAAAGATGGATTTTCCAACTTCAGAGAGATCTGAAAAAAAACCATCAGAATATAAGGTATCAATCGATTTTGCATTTAACAACTTCAAAAAGGCTTTCGACTGAGTGGAAATCCCTGTGGTCATTGGGGCTATTACTCTTAAAGGTGCAGATCTAGTATAAGACGAAGTGCAGTAACTTATGTACAGTCATGGTAGCTCCTCTATCAGGCTACGTAACGACCCAGAGCCCTTTTAGCTCCCAAAAGAAGTAATACTAGGTGATACTAGTTCAACCAAACTCTTCACAGACTGCCTCTAGATAATTTTCCAAAACCTGGACTGGGAAAATGAAGGAATCAAAATAGACATTGAATATCTGAGCAAATAAGGATTTGCAGACGATATTGCCGCTCTTGCAGAGAACCTACATGACCTCCAACTAATTCAAGATGATCTAAAGGAAGAAAGCAAAAATGTCGGCCTACCGATGGACTTCAGCAAGACGAAGATCATGTGCAGCCACAACATTTGGAAAAAAACTCAAAGATGAAAATTAAGGACACAGACCTAGAGAAAGTAGACCTCTACTTCAAATTAGGAAAAGAAATCTCTATGGGACCCTCAAAAAAGAAGAAATCAAGCAAAGAATCACCCTAGGATAGCAAGCCTCTCGCAGAGCAAGCCTAATTATCAAACGCAAAAAGATCCCATTAACCCTTAAAAGAAGGGTGTACAACCAATGCATCCTCACCATCGTCACTTTTGGAGCTGAAACATGAAACTTAACCAAGAGATAGACCCACAAATTGAAAACCATGTAACATGGACATGAATAAACCATGCTCATTGAGAGACTACAAGACAGCACAGTACATCGCAGAGAAGGTAGGAGTCAGGAATATCATAGCATTCAAATTGCAATGGACTGGCCATGACACAAAAATGACAGAAAACCAATGGACAAGTCAACTCACTACATGGGTCCCAAGAAATCACATGGACAACCGAGGCCTGCAGAGTTTTAGATGAAGACACAAGCTAGAGAAATTAAGAAAGCACTGGCTCCACGACGCCCACGATAAAGATGTGTTGCGAATCCTTGGGGAGGTCTATGTCCAACGACGGTCGTTAAGAGAATGATGATGATGATGATGATGATGATGATGATGATGATTTTGCACATAAACAGACCACGTGCAAAACTATGGGTCACATACAATGTGAGACAACAGAAGTACCTGCTGCACTGGAAGACCAGTCTAAAAAGCAAGACTAAAGAGAAATGATCAAAAGATCCCCCAATACTGAAGAAATAGCACTTTCAAAACAAAACAAAAGAAATTTCTCCTAAACTTATTTGTAAATCATAAAGAATTCAGGAAAGGAACCGACGAAACAAATAAATTGATTTGTAATGACCATATGAATCAAAAAGAAGTGAGAAAAAAATGGATAACCGAATGCCTCTGGATATTCAAAATTAGCGAACCAATGATGATATTCAAGGCAAACTTTTTGGATGAGTGGGAAGTAGACCTGACAGTCACTGGGGAGAACTTAGCAGAGGTAAATATAAATAAGGGGAATCTTTCGACGAACTTTCTGTTCACTAAATTACTCAACTGATTCTTGGAAGACAGAAAACGGATACTAATTTTCCAAAATGAATGGAAAAGTCAACATGTACGACATGAAGCTCTTCGCCAAAAACAGGAAAGCGCTCGAAATTTTCTAACAAAGTGGATGAATACAGCGATGAAGTTGGGATAGAGTTAGGGATTGAAATATGCATGCAAATGGTAGTGCACAGGGGGAGGCTCACATTAACCAGAAAACAAAATAGTCAGAGAGTTCTCAAAAGATAACTGATGAAACGGGAAGAATTGAAAGCTGTAGTAAAGTAGACCAGGAGAAGTACAGATATGGACACGACGGGGTAGTAATAGTTATACACTTGTAACTCAGTATACAACTGGTAGTTGAACCATGCAGACAAATAGTATCAGCATGAACCGGGGACAGTCTAGGAAAACAAAAAAAGTACAAATTGAATTACAAAGTAAAACTGACCGACCTATCCAAGCGAGGAGACTAGACAACGGGAATAGAGCATACCAAATTGTAAGTGTGGCTGTGCCAGCAGGTCACTGAGTGAATATGAAAAAGATTGAAAAGTTAGGAAACTATTAGTACTTGGCAAGGGAATTGAAGGTGTCGAACATGAAGGTCAGCAATGATAGTAAGAACACTTGTAGCTCTGCCAAAGACACTGAAAACGTTATTGAAGTCGCTGGAGATGAAGAATGGGACGATGCAGATCACGGCGCAGATGAGGTTTGCTTGAATACTGGAGGGGGTAATGGAAATATGAGATCAACGGCAATCACCGACTACCACCAGGTAATTAGTGTGGAACTGCAAAAAATCGCACAGCTACAGAGTGTTGAAGGGAGAACAGGAAAGCAGGGGACCTAAAGAGACCTGGTATCACTGAGTCTCCACCAATGATCATCATGCTACGGATATAGAAATGTGTAAATAATAATAATAATAATAATAATAACAGCAACAACAACAACAACAATAATGATAATGATAATGATGATGATGATGATAATATTAAGAAGAAGAAGAAAAAGAAGAAAGTAGGCTAATCAAAACTAAGATATACAAACAACAATAAAATAACTAGAACAAGATATACATGTGTATTTAAGAAATAATGAAGGTAGTGGAATTCAACATGCCAGTATTGAAGAAGAAATGAAAAGATGTTTCAGAAAGATGTGTACAGTACTTGTGACAGCGTTATGCTCTGTTTTCTTCTCCGTTCAGGTCCTGATGGAAATTTCTCTCCTTGTTTTGGAATGCATAGTTCCTTGTTTATTGGGCGGTCTTTTGTCTACATCCCTCTAGTCTTTTCTCTTTGACTTGTCTTCTGTTGTGCACCTCTTCCACTGCCATGGAAACACCATTTTGTCTTATTTTGTATTAGTCCCATTGCGTTACACGTGGTCCGTTCATGGATGGTGCATTTTCAATTAGTCCGTAATCTTTCTCAAGTTGAGTGATTTGTTGTTCTGATTTTGTTTCCCAGTCAGGTTTTCTACGACTGCTAATTGGGATTCGTGTTTTAAAGAGCTCTGTTACCATTTTCACTCCAGTGTAAGTCTTCAAGCTCTGGTGAGCCATTTGATTCAATGTGCATGTTTGGTTGCCCCTCTTAATTTCTTCCTGTCTTTGTCCCTTAATGTTGGCAGTATCGTTTTTTTCTTCTTGCAATATTTCTTTTGAAGTTAGTGTCTCAGGTTTTCCTCCTTCTGTTCGTGTATTAGTTGATCTTTCAGAAGTAGCCATACGTGAATTACTTAATGTCCTCCCTTGTCCATTTTCTCATCTTGTTCTGGCTATCTGCTGCTCAGTTACAGCTGTATCTCTCCTGGTTGTCATTTGTGGAGCATGAGCCGGAGTTGCGACCAACAGTAGCTTGGTAACGACGGTGTCCCTCCCGAAGGCGATTAAGGTTAGACAAGCTAGATTCTGACCCAAACTCTCAGGATGACGACTGGGTCCCTCCTGTTAGCTAACAAGGAAGAATCTACCGGTTATTAAATATAGATCTATGATTTTTGCCAAATTTTTTGCAGTAAATTGATTTTGTCGTACTGTCATTTTTGTTTCCCTGGTGTTTTGGGGTAGCACGGTACCGTGTCGGATTCGTTAAAACTGATAGCATTCAAAAGTAATCCAGCGTTCCACCAGCTTTTAACACCCACGATGCATTCTCACCAGGAAAAAGCATATAGGTATGCGCTGCATCTAACTGTTTGACAGAGTCCTTAACCACTTATTTAGAACGTATAGCAAAAAGCTTTACCTCTAAACTACTTAAGTACCACTGGCATGTTCACTTACTCCTTGGCCATACTGTGAGGATTGGGTGAGAAATCTTGATCTGACAGTTATCATTTCAGTTAAATGGGGAAAAACGGAAAAATTATGAAAAAAAAACGATATTTGCTGAAATTTGAGTGTTTGTACTTCTTCCCTGAAAGTTACTCAGCTGGACGCCCTCTCATCCAAATGACATCTAGTTGGAGCTAAGAGCGCTCATATTATTATTATTGTTATCATTATTATCATATTATAATTATTATGAGCAGCAGAAGTTGCAATATCACCCCAATTCCCTGGTGCTTACCGCTGGATTATTATTATTATTATTTGGAATCTCACACCAGTTACCTGATGGTAACCGCTGGAGTTTGAGTGACAGCAAGTCTCCTCAAGTCTCCAGCCCTCCTCCCCTAGTACTCATAGGTCGCTGTAATTCTGCGATTTACAGTTTCACACCGGTTGCCCAGTGGTTATCGCTGAAGGCTGAGTGACAATAAGTCTCCTCAGGTCTTCAGCTAACGTCTCCTCTCTCTTTCTTTCGCATATCATGACAGAGCTACAATTCGTTGCAGTACTTATATCTCTAGCACCTTCCTCAGTATCCGTGCAGTTCCCAGTAGTGCTGTGGTCTGTACGGTCTCTATCCTTCCCCTAATCCCGATCTCCTCCAATCTCTCCCTCAGCGTTTTGGGGACAGTTCCTAGTGCGCCCACTATGACTGGTACTACCCTGGTTTTCATGTTCCACATTTTCCTTAACTCCCTTGCTAGGTCCTGGTATTTTCCCCTTTTTTTACCCTCCTTCTTTTTTACTCTATGGTCTGTAGGTACAGCAACGTCTACTATTTGGCAGGCGTTCCTTTTTTTCGTCTACTATTACTAAGTCCGGTCTTCTTGCCTGGATGAGGTGGTCAGTTTGGATGTCAAAGTCCCAGAGTAGTTTGTGGTTGTCATTCTCCAAGACTGCCTCTGGCTTGTGCTGATACCACTTCTCCACATGGCTGAATCCCATTTGTTTGCTTAGTTCCCAGTGTATCATCGTTGCTACTCTATCGTGTCTATGCTTATACTCCTTCTGGGCGAGTTGACTACATTCACTAGTTATGTGCTTTACTGTCTCATTTCTTTCACCGCACATGCGGCATTTGCTGTTTGTCTGTGTTCTGTCGATTTTTGCTTTTATGTAGTTTGTCCTTATGCTTTTGCTTTGGGCTGCCATGATGAGCGATTCTGTTTCTCTCTTTAGGTTCCCCTTTTGTAACCACGTCCATGATTTCTCGTATGCTATATCTTGTATCTGTCTTTTAAACTTGCCGTACAATTTTTCCCTTCCCATCTTTCTTTTCTTGCTTGCTCTACTGTTCTATTGTTTTCTACTTTATTGTTTGTTGCACTATTTCTCGCACTCTTTATGATTTCGTCGCTATTTGTTTGCACATATCTTTCTAGGACTGTTTTAGCTCTCTGGACACAGTCTTCTATGCTGATGAGCCCCCTGCCACCTTCTTTTCTCTTAACGTATAGTCTATCTGTATCATCCCTGGGGTGTAATGCTTTATGCATCGTCATAAGTTTCCTTGTTCGCCTATCCATTGATTGGAGCTCTTCCTTTGTCCATCCTAGGAATGGTCCTGTATACCTAACTACTGATACAGCCCAGGTGTTCATTCCTTTTATTAAATTTCTGCTGTTTAATTTGGTTTCTAATATTTTCCTTATCCTTCTGAAGTATTCCCTCTTTATTTTCTCCTTCATCTCTTCCCGTTTTATCGTGCCACATTCAAGGACACCTAGGTACTTGTATCGGTCTTGTGCAGTCAGTGCCCTAATCTTGCTGTTGTCCGGGAGTTCAATTCCCTCAGTCATTGAAAGCCTTCCTTTGTGCATCACCATGATTGCGCATTTTTCTATCCCAAACTCCATTCCTATGTCCTCACTATATTCCCTTACTTTGTTGAACAGAGTCTCAAGCTCTCCCCTGTTTTTTGCAAACAATCTTATATCGTCCATGTACATTAAGTGGTTGACCTTTCCTTTTATTTTAGAGAAATGGTGTCCTTTGCTGTTTATCAGGATTCTGTTAAGTGGTATCATTGTTAGAACAAATAATAGAGGGGACAACGAGTCTCCTTGGAAGATTCCCCTTTTCATCCCTACCTCTGCTAGTTTGTCCCCTGCAGCTGTCAAATCTACTTTCCAGTCTTCCATCGAATTATCAATGAATCTAACCACCGGTTCGCCAATTTTGAACATTTTAAGGCATTCAAGTATTCAGCTATGTGGAATCATATCATATACCTTTTTGTAATCAATCCATCCCATTGCGATATTCTTTCTCCTTTTCCTCACTTCTCTCAAGATCATCTGGTCTATGTAGAGTAAATCATTTGCCCCTTTGGTTCCTATCCTACACCCTTTCTGTTCTTCTGGTAGTAGTCCCCTTCTATCCATTGACATGTATATTCTCTCTGCTATTTGCCCGGTCAGGATTCTCCACATAAGTGGTAAGCACGTGATTGGTCTATAGTTGCTTGCTATGTTCCCCTTTCCCGGGTCTTTTTGGATGAGGGTGGTTCTGCCTTTAGTCATCCGTTCTGGTGCTTTGCCTTCATTTGGACAATTTTGGAGTAGGTGAGTGAGTCTGCCGTGTAACGTGGTAAATTTTTTTAACCAATACCCATGGATCCCGTCGGGACCCGGTGCTTTCCAGTTGGCTACTTTCCTAAGAGTATGTTTCAATGCGGTTTCATTCAGTACTATTGGTTCTCCCCTGTCTATATCTTCTAGTTCTTTTCTCATGTCTCCCAACCATTGCGGTGTTACGTTGTGTCTTTTTGGGTGCCCCCATATGCTATTCCAATAGTTCTTGGCCTCTTTGGCATCTGGTTTCATGTCCTGCCTTCTTTCCCCATTTAAATCTTGGTAAAACTTCTTCTCATTGTTTTGGAATGTGCGGTTTTGTGTGTATTGGGCCGTTCTTAGTCTGTATCTTTTTAGTCTTGCCTCTTTGGCTAGTCTTTTCTGGTGTAACTCTTCGACTACAGTCGCGATGCCTTTTTGCGTTACCTTGTATTTGTTATAAAGTCTTACTCGTGGTCTGACCGTGTGTGGTGTATTTCTAAGCAGTACTTCATCTCTCTGTAGTTGGGAGATCTGCCTTTGTAATCTTCTCTCCCAGTTGGGTTTTTCTTCCCTATTATTGCTCGGGTTCCTATCTTGTGTTGTGAAGCTTTGTGCTACCATTTTCGCCCCTGCGTAAATTAGGTTGTTGAGTTCTAGGAGGGTATTCGTTTCTATGTGCTGTAAGAGGCAGTTGACCTGTTCGGTCACTTCTCCAACTTTCTTTCTGTTTTTGTCTCTTAGGGAGGGGAGTGTTGTTTTCTCTCCTCGCATGATCTCTTTCAAAGCTTGTATTTTGGTTTTCTCTTCTTCCGTTGGTGCCTCGTCATCACCCTCAGGTGCATAGTTTACTGTGGAGGTCTCATGGGGAATTCTTCTAGTTTTGTTATTGGTACTAGTTGTGCTGGGGGGGCATTCTTCAGACGTGTCACCTGAATCTCTCTCTACATTAATGCGAATCTCTAGTAGTTCAGTCTCAGACAGCCATTTCTTCTTTTGAATTTGCTCTACTTGGTCAGCAAGGCGTTGGTTCGATACTTCCACAGCAGATTTTTCCCTCCATATTTAGAGCATACGCTCTCTATAAGATCGCACCGAAGGCTTGCTTTTAAAGTAACAATATATAACTAGTCTATTCTCTTCCCTTGTCCATCTCCTTCTCTTGTTCTTTATAGCAGTCACCCCGTGAGGACTGCGCTTTCCCTGGGTGTCATTAGTGGTATACGAGTTTTGGCCAACAGTAGCTGTGTGACGACTGTGTCCCTCCTGAAGGCCATTAAGGGTACACGAGCCGAGGTTTCGGCCAGCAGTCACAGGATGACGACCAGGTCCCTCCTGGTGGCTAACAAGGGAACACCTGCCGGTTACGACACACAGATCTTGGATCTGTGCCCCGTTTTTTACGGTAAAATGGTTTGGTTGTACTGTCATGATTGGGGTTTTTGGTTCTTTCAAGGTAGCACCAGACCTTGGTGGATTGGTTAAGACCGATGTGAGTCGGAAGTAACCTAAGAGCCCCACCGGCCCTTTTGGTTCTTTTAAGGTAGCGCCAGATCTTGGTGGGTTCATTGAGACTGATGTGCACTGTAATAACCAAAGAGCCCCACCAGCTCCTACCACCCAGGGTATGGCCTCACAAGTCCAAGCCATTCGGGTTTGCAGAGATATCTATTTAGTGATATGGCATTTGCCTGCTTGTTGAACTAAAGAAAAAAAACACTAAGCCTTGTTCGGGGGGGGGGTTACATGCATTAAAGATCATATGTCTCACTTAAATGTTTTAAGTCTTGACTTAGTATAAGTTTCGGTATGCATTGTTTTTTCTTCCAATGCTGGCTGGCTGGACGAGCGACCACAGCCAATTTATACTATACTATACGCGAGGGGGGTGCCAGTGGGGAGGGGAAAGTTCATTCACACATATATATACTCGCCCCTCACATGAAAGAAAAGGAATCGCTTTTCTATACAGGAATCGCTTATATTATTATTATTATTCACAATTTTGCACCAGTTCTGCGTTTGTTACGGCATGAAGTTAAGTGACAGCAAGTCTCCTTGAGTGTCAAGCCCTTGTCTCCACACTGTCATAGTACACAGCAGTTTAGTGGTGTACAGTTTCACACCAGTTGTCCCCTGGTTATTTTTGAAGCCAGTAAGTTTCCTTAGGTCTTCATATCTTCTTCACCTATCACAATCTTTATTATTATTATTATTATTATTATTTGGAATCTCTCACCAGTTGCCTGGTGGTAACCGCTGGAGTTTGAGTGACAGCAAGTCTCCTCAAGTCTCCAGCCCTCCTCTCCTAGTACTTGTAGGTCGCAGTAATTCTGCGATTTACAGTTTCACACCGGTTGCCCAGTGGTTATCGCTGAAGGCTGAGTGACAATAAGTCTCCTCAGGTCTTCAGCTAACGTCTCCTCTCTCTTTCTTTCGCATATCATGACAGAGCTACAATTCGTTGCAGTACTTATATCTCTAGCACCTTCCTCAGTATCCGTGCAGTTCCCAGTAGTGCTGTGGTCTGTACGGTCTCTATCCTCCCCCTAATCCCGATCTCCTCCAGTCTCTCCCTCAGCGTTTTGGGGACAGTTCCTAGTGCGCCCACTATGACCGGTACTACCCTGGTTTTCATGTTCCACATTTTCCTTAACTCCCTTGCTAGGTCCTGGTATTTTTCCCTTTTTTTACCCTCCTTCTTTTTTACTCTATGGTCTGTAGGTACAGCAACGTCTACTATTTGGCAGGCGTTCCTTTTTTTCGTCTACTATTACTAAGTCCGGTCTTCTTGCCTGGATGAGGTGGTCAGTTTGGATGTCAAAGTCCCAGAGTAGTTTGTGGTTGTCATTCTCCAAGACTGCCTCTGGCTTGTGCTGATACCACTTCTCCACATGGCTGAATCCCATTTGTTTGCTTAGTTCCCAGTGTATCATCGTTGCTACTCTATCGTGTCTATGCTTATACTCCTTCTGGGCGAGTTGACTACATTCACTAGTTATGTGCTTTACTGTCTCATCTCTCTTAATATTATTATTATTATTATTTTATACAATCTCACATCAGTTGTTGCTTTTGTTGTTGTTGTTGTAAACACAGACTTGAGGCTTACATGAAAATGAAATAGGAGAATACTATGCGATTTCAAAAATTCAAAAAGCCATTCGGGATTTAGCAACACCATGGCACGAGATCGATACGTTGCAGTATCCCGTTATACCGAACAATAAATGGGTATTTTTGTCAGCTACCACTAAAAGCTATCATCCATAATTTCAAGGAAGGGGAGCTTCAACGAAAGGTTGCATTTTTTTTCTTTTTGCTAACTATAAACTGAATTTGTGGTGCTAATTAGGAGTCAAATGTGATTGGATATTTCCTTACCCCTTATTTCTTTGCAGTCAGTCTCCTGTTCATCAGGGGCCAAAGCAAGAAGACTACCTTCATGGTTATCATCACAATCAGAGCCTTATCGAAAAACAAAAGGTTGTGTTTATCGGCAGAATTCTGGTCAGTAATTCCTGGGGATATCGATGCAAAAATAAAATGGATGGGTGTTTGCTTGTAAAATATCAAACTGATTCATTCACAATTCATCTGACCACTCTGTTTTGCTACAAGGCTTTATGAGAATCTGTGTAAGTGTTTATTTGATAGTATTTTTCATTCTTTTTGCTATCCTTTCTCTGTCTTTTTCTTCTTTTCGTGTTCCTCTTTCTCTTCTCCCTGTCACTTTCTCTGTTACTTTTCACATCGCTTCCCTTTGTTTTATTCCCTTTCTATTTGACTTCTTATCCTCTCCCTCTTCTCTGAATTACTATTCCTATTTTTCTTTCTGTCTCCATCTTCACTCCCTCTACTCTTTTTCAATCTCTTTTTTTCTTTATCAATCTTTGTCTTCTTTCTCCGTTCTTTGCATTGATCTAACCATTTCTTTCATTGTTCTCTCTCAATCTCCCCTCTCAATTACTTTGCTCCCCTTACTCTTTCCCCCTCTCTTTACCTCCCTGCATATCCCCCCTCTATTTCTCTAACTCTCTCTCTCTCTCTCTCTGACTTTCCATCCGTCTGTCTGTCCGTTTCTCTTTCTCTCTCTCTCTCTCTCTCTCTCTCTCTCTCTCTCTCTCTCTCTCTTAACTTTTGTCATCTATCGTTTCTTCCTCAAAGGGGAAAAAGGTTGGTACGATTTCTCCAAATGATTATCTGTGCCTGTATGTACGTATGTGTGTGTGTGTGTGCGCGCGCGTGCGCACGTGCACGCGTGTGCACACGTGCGTGTGCGTGTATTAGTGCCTCTGTGTTGCCAACAACCTTGCTTGGCAGAATAAGTCTCTACTTGGGGTTGACAGTTTTTCTAATCTTGCTTTGCCTCACCAGTCGCCCAAATACAAACGATCTCTTCATCTCCTATCTGTCATTGTTAATTAGCATCAGTTTTGAATAGATGCCGACTGCCATTGGCAGTGCCTTTGAAAGAGTGGTGTGGATGGTGCAATCACACCAAGGGGCCTGGGAGGTGAAAAAAAGATTTGGGAGTACCTTTAGTAGAGCTGTGTATGTAAACTTCCAAGTCGATACAATATGTCTATCAATAAGATAAGTTGACTATTACTTTCTTGCGAGCGTATACAATGTACTATGTTGAAATGGTTATGGCTAATCAAACAGGATGACTATAGGACGAGGGTGTTCGCACAGTGAGCTGGGGGACAGCTTTATATCATCTTGAACACCAAGGAGACCGAATGCAATCGCCATTAACGAGGACAGACGCATCAGGAAGACAATTCGAAAGAGTGGAAAAAGAATATTGAGGATATTACTCTAATGGCTCTCAAAAATGTTTCTTCTATAGGAGAGTGACAGTTGTACATATGATATCAAGAAGGTGCATAGAAGAGTCACAGTGACTGCAATGTGAAAAAGATCGGTTTAGTTGCACTAACCCCCTTCGTAATAGGCATTAATCAACTTTACTTCCCTGGTATTGGTAGATAGTTGGTCACTTGTAGCCCGTTAGCCCTATTATGCAGTCATTTTTTTAAAAATTACGACAGCTACTGAAATTGCAGCTGAGTGATTGTACTTCTATTCTCCCAAAAGAGTCCACCTGAATAAACAAAAATACCCATAATATTAGAGCTAGAGGAAGCTTCTCCTTTAAAAAAAATTCGGAGACTACATTTGTAAGCAAAGCAAAAACTAAATGAAAACAAGTAAGCATGAATTCAGTAATTTTCCATGATCTGTTGGGATAATTGCTTGAGGAGGGGCACAGGAGAAAGAAAGGTACTTTTTTTTAATCAGTTGACACTCATACCTGTATATTGTTGCAAATATGGGAACATAACCAAAGTATTATGTTCCATTAAAATTGTAAATGTCTTTTTGGGGTACAAAAATATCGAGCCTGTACATTCGATTATTACATTATATAATTAGCCGGAGCTACAAACAATACGTCACAGTTAGCAACTAATCGCACTATAAAGGCTCAACTACCTGGGTTGGAATCGTAGTTGCCCTCCTTCTACACTGCTTCCCTTCTCAAAGCTACAAAACGTAGCCGACATTGTCTATAGCTGGGCTGAGAAATCGATCCACGCTTCTTTTCAAGAGTATTAGTGTGAAATAAACGTAAACAGCCTTGACCAGAGTTTGAACTCTTTCCGCCAGTTACATTGTCTGCGCTGTTAATCGCTACGTATCTTGCACCTCCCCTAGCCAATGAAATAATAAATGAAGCAAATTACAGACTATTTATATCCCATTTACTTTCGAATCAAGCAAGATACGGCAATGAAAACCTCGAGACTATTTATCTCAACGGGAAAGTTTGATAGCGCTACGTATCGATCATATTAGAGATAAATGAACAGTAATGTAGTGTATCAACTGAAACGAAAACCTTGTTGATTTAATTTAACCCCGATAAAAGCAGCGATAATCTCAGACATCTTCCGCTGGGTAGACGCCAATCTGGGTATCTATCACCTTAAATTTTACCAAGTGTTTGAAGATAATGTCAACGAGGGGTATTTTTTCAAGATGGATGACTTTGCAAAGTGAATCGATTCACTTGAATGGGTACCACAACAAATTCAAACATAAATTAGTTCTAAGACGTAATGAAACATTAAATCAATTACAAAATACTAGTGAAGCCAATCTGATGAAAATAAACGGTTTGAGACCATCAAACAGTCCATTTTCTTTATCAGCCATCTAAGTTCATTGTCGGAAATACACTTTCCCCAAGATCTGTTTTTATAATGTAAGACTTGGTAAGTGGTATATATATATATATATATATATATATATATATATATGTATATATATATATATGTATATATATATATATATATATATATATATATATATATATATATATATATATATATATATATATATATATATATATATATATATATATATATATATATTCCATGTTTTTAACTCTTACGATATTTGCATTCCTGCAGTTGATTATAAACATTTAAGCCATCATTTTCCTGATTAAATTAGGACCGGTATTGTTAATGATAACTGTTTTCCAAGCAAGCAAGATGAGAAACAATGAATTGTAACAAAGTTAAAGTTGCAAACTATTGGTGATGCTAAAATGAGAATGCTAGTCTTGAAGATCCTCCCGGTAGTTATCAAGATTTCAATCAAGAGAATCAATTAAAACACAGCAAGAATGAAAATGTTAGTCTGAGAAAACCATGGAATAATCACATAAATGAGGATTTTAATTCTAGAAAAATTATAGTTCTACTCTGAATGGACCAACTGATTGTAACAAAATGGAAAATTCTACTCTAAAAGACTCTTTGAATGGTTACAAAAATGATAATCGTTGTCTAAAATAACCATTAAATAGTAACCAGAATGAGATTGCTAGTCCAACATAAACATGAATATTTGACAATAATCAGTTCCTGTCCAAAAGACACAATATATATATATATATATATATATATATATATATATATATATATATATATATATATATATGTGTGTATATATATATATATATATATATATATACATATATATATATATATATGCATACATATATATATATATATATATATATATATATATATATATATATTCAATTGGTATAAAACGAATGAAAATTGTTTTCATGTGTTGCGTATGTTTTATCACAGTGCCTAATATCTAACAGCAATAACAGCCATTATTTTATAAATATAAGGACCACAACGACCTGCACCTAGTTTATATCAATATTTTGTGCCTCTTTCTCTTGTCAGCTATCGACCGTATGTTGTTTCCATATGGCCAGTTGCTAAAGAAGGCAAAAGGCTCAAAAAGTTTACATTCACCGGGTTCATTGCCTTGTAATTCTTATATATATATAATCACTTAGCTCGATACCAGTCTGGTAGCTCCTTGGAGAGCCCAATATCATGCACCCTCAATAAAGCAACGTGAGAAAAAAACTTTGCGCTCAGTCAGGTCCTAACTTGACAAGTGGCTCTGTTAATCAGTAAACGAACAATCTTGTCTGTGAATGTCTCCTTTCAGGTTTACGAATCAATAGCAGATGTGTATTTATACAAAGGTGTTGTAACCTTTGCAGTGCCAACCTTATTTAGCCAGAAAATACCAGCCTCCGCCCCCATCCTTGCACCATTAAGCAAGAGGGTTTCATGGAGATCAGATGTGCAGAGACTACTTTGGAGAAATCTAAAGAAGTTTTCATATTTACAGTTTGGGGAATTCCCATACCCCATCAAGATTTCCAACTATCTGTGCAGTCGATGGTTGAGAAATGCATGTGAACTGTTCAGTAATTTGAAATTTATGATCCAGAAATATGTATAAGTATTTTAGCCGAGGAATAAATTTCCCATAGATGAGTATAGTGCTATGGTATGCCAATGGTTTATGGTTTGCTTCACCAGAAAATATGCGGAATGAGTTAAAGTGTACGGTGAACTTTAGAAATGTTACAAAAAGAGAGATCAAAAATACCTTTTGAAGAAGCAGATTGTAGATTATAGGAACAACTGTTTTTGTCGGTAGCCAAAAGGAAAGCAAACCAATATTAGACCTTTGCACGGAAACCTAAACCATCCCCACTACTAACATGCTGTTTTTATGTTGCTTGTATTGTAAAACTTATGTTACTCATATTTGAACTGCTATCAATTTGACATCGTATAGCAACCCCACCCGATTAGTCGATGTACTTCCCAAGATTGTGAATGAATCATTATTATTGCACAGCATGTAAAGAATCACCAACCTAGAGTCTCTTCATGCAGTTCCTTTTAAGCTGGTATAAGGTGTTCTCAAAAAGAAATATGGATCGAAGACTTCAATACATTAAGTTGACACACGCTGTTCAAATTTCCAAAAATCTATGATAGGATCTTGGATGAACAGATAGATAATCTTGCCTGTTTCGATCAAGTTCTGTAAATGCATAGATATTGATATATGTACATATGTATATATGTACATTACAATCATATTCAAGGCTGTACAAATGCTAAAGTATATGAGTGATTATGATATATACATACACAAAAGCAAAACCACACACCCACGAGCGTAAACATAAATGTATATTATCCTTATAAATTATACGACTGCTTATGATTCGACAATATGGGAAGCTATATATATATATATATATATATATATATATATATATATATATATATATATATATATATATATATATATAGCAAGGGTTTCCAGTGTTTATTAAAAAAAAGGAAGTAAAGCCTGGCGGATCCGTGCACACTATGAATAGTACCTACCCCTAAAAAGCTTCAAAATTAAATGTCCACAATACTGACAAATTACCAACTCCAAAATCTGAATTCAGCATCATTAAGTGCCACGACCTTGCAATTAAATATGCTTCTGTGAGATTCAATACATCCATGAACTATGCAGGTCTGTGTAGCCCCTGGGCAGATCTAGGATGGTACTCTCACTTTCTTGGGAAAGCTTAGGGAGTCAAGGACAGTATTTAGCGTACACCTAAATCTTATTTATTCAAAATGACATTTCAATAATATCCAACGAAGCAAAGGTATTTCATGATAATATCGTAACAGTATATATATATATATATCGGAACCTAATTGAAATTAAGTTATTCAAGGTGCTCCTGTATACTTAATATATGGTTACAGTGGACCACAGAGTAAGGCTTACTTTGATGTGTTACAAGAGATCACCTATTATTTTCTTTCTCAAAAGAATGCAGTGATGGAATAATATTTGCTCCAGGATAAAAAAAAAACAGCGAAACTTGAATCGGCAGCTATCAATCTCAAGCTATAAATGTTGAAGAATAAAACTTGGGAAATCTGTTGAGAAATTAAATAGTATAGGGGCTATTGTATTCCTGTAATATTTCTATGTTGAAAGTTTGGTAAGTTCATCATCATCATCATCATCATCATCAGTCTTTTAGCGTCCGTCGTTGGACATAGACCTTCCCCAGGATTTGCCATACTTCTCTATCATGGGCGTCACGGAGCCAGTACTTCCTGAACTTGTCTAGCTCGTCTCTCCATCTAACATTTTGCCGGCCTCGGTTGCGCATATGGTCTCGGGGAATCCATGTTATGAGTCGGAATGTCCATCGATTGTCAGCCATTCTTGCAACACCACCGCCATTTGGGATTTTTTATGGATTCTATGATGTCTAAGTCTTGTCTTTTCCCGGATATGCTGCGCTGTTTTGAGGTCTCTCCGTGTGAGGCCCAGCATTATTCTCTCATGTGCATGCTGCATAGTTCTCAGCTTACGGGTCTGTTTCTTGGTTAAGTTCCATGTTTCAGTTCCATAAGTGACTATTGGGAGGATGCATTGGTTGTACACCCTTCTCTTTAGGATTAATGGGATCTTATTATTTTTGAAGGTTGAGCTAGCTCTGCCAAAGGCTTGCCATCCTAGTGTGATTCTTCGCTTGATTTCTTCTTCCTTTGAGGGTCTCATGGAGATTCGCTGCCCTAGGTAGATGTAGTGGTCCACTTTCTCGAGCTCTTTGTCCTCGATTTCGATCTTAGTGTTCTTATCTCCAATTTGGTTGTTGCACATGATCTCCGTCTTGCTGAAGTTCATGTGTAGGCCGACTTTCTTGCTCTCTTCATTTAGTTAATCTATCATTAGTTGAAGGTCGTGTAGGTTCTCTGCGAAAAGGGCTATGTCGTCTGCGAATCTGAGGTTGCTCAAATACTCGCCGTCTATTTTAATTCCTTTACTCTCCCAGTCTAGCCTTCTGAAGATCATCTCGAGGCAGGCTGTGAAGAGTTTAGGCAAGCTGGTATCACCTTGTCTTACTCCTTTCTGGAGCTGGAAGGGGTCCGAGTCTTTATGTAGCCTGATAAACGAGCTGCCGTGATTGTATATATGTTTCAACACTTCAACATATACTGGATCTACACCTTGCCGACTGATGGCCTCCATGACCTTAGGGATTTCTACTGAGTCGAACGCCTTTTTGAAGTCGATAAATGTTACGGCAAGTGGTAGTTTATACTCTGCTGCTTTTTCTTTCAGTTGATTTATCGAGTGCAGGTGGTCCATGGTCGAGTAGTTTCTTCTAAAGCCAGCCTGTTCACGTGGCTGGTTTTCATCGAGTGTTTTTGTGATTCGGTTGGTGATTTGTGAAAAGTTTGTATCCATTGGTAAGTTAATCTGATGTAAATAGACAAAAGAATGGGTTACACTTTTTTTCATTCAGAGAAAAAAAAATCCTAGTGTTTCAAATCTATTGAAAGAAAAATGAAGAAAAATTTTTAATCAATCAGAAACAAATTAAGTCAAATCTTCCGTTGTAAATGCCCTACAATTACATGAAATTCTATTTGAATTCATCCACTCTTTGATATATAGCAGAGAAAAAAGTGAGTTGATGAAAGGATGTACGAAAAAAAGCAATAATATCTTGGTAAAAAAAAACAATTCCTTGGATTGAATCAAAAATAGAATCCTTTCTCCTTTATCCTGCAACCAAGATTTTCACAAAAATACGTTGATATTCATTGGGAACTTTTGGGGATATTGTATGGGCAGATAGCAAGAACACATATGTGTAGGAAGAAAACAAATGGAAATTATCTCTCAAGCAGGAACGAAGCAGTGGACTCACTCTAACACAGACGGGGGCGACTATAAAGATGTATAGGTATTGAAACGGAAGAAAATCTCTCGATCTGAAGAAATTCCCAGATCCATCTCCCAATTTGGTGACTTAGGATTCAATTTTGGGGTGGATCCACGAAATCTACTTTCATTTGAAGATATTTAGCCTTTTTTTTTTCATATTCATTCTTATTGTTTACACAATATCACCAAAAATTCCCTCGAAGTTCAATAGACTTTTGATAAACTACGGCGTCGGAAGAAGTACTTGAATTTTGGAAGTGAGCCAATGATTTATTTTAAATTGAGGGATATTTTCCCGTTTTGACATCCTGAATATTTCTATATTCACTCACTTCTCTCCTCAAAGTAACGCCCAAAGTGGATGATTTCAATCAGATATCGTAAAGGGTGAGCCACATGGAGTCATTAAATTTTGCGACGGATAAAGGTATTTCTTCATTGTTAGAAAGATATTTTTGCATTTAAAAAAAATATATCATTGTATACGATCCTGTCTGTCTGTATGATATGACCGGATGTCCTAATGAATTTCAATTAAATTTTGTGGAAGGGTAACACACAGAGGAAGAAGACGTGCATTTATTTTTTTTTATTTGATCCAGTAATTCATTTTCAATTGAGGGACAATTTTTTGCTTTACTTTATTTATTTCTGTATGTGCTCCTGTCCGTCCCCACGATATCACCAAATTCCAATCAAATCGTGTGAAAAGTTGAGCCACATGGTAGATGGAGCAGTGATTAAATTTTCAGGCTGGTCCAGGAGTTCATTTTTGATTGACGGCTATATTTTATTCCCTTTTTCTCCATACAATCCTGTATTCACTCATGGCTGTCCCCATAATATCTACGAGAAGATTCAATGAAGTGATTATACTTTGGCGTGGATCCAAGATATCGTTTTTGATTGAGAGGTATTGTCCGTTTTTTCCTGCACTCCAGTATTTGCTCAGCTCTGTTCAAACTGTCCCTATGAATGTCAACATAATTTAGTGGAAAGGCTGGCCACAACGCAAAGAAGAAGTGATTTCATTTTGGGTTGGTTCCAACGATTTGTTTTTGATTGAGAGATCTGTTTGCGTTTTTTTCATACACCTTTGATCCGTTCCTGTCCGTCTCTACTTTATTACCAAAAGTTCTGAAGGGAATCCAATGAAGTTTCGTGGAATTTCAAGACACTTATCGTGGAAGAGAAGATTAAATTGGATGGTGGATCCTAGAATTCGTTTTGATTTAATTACACATTTCCTTATTTTTTTCATACATTGTGACTTTGACCATCTGCTTTCGCCCCCTGGGATTTTTATCGCTGTGAATTGAAAAAGTAACCTGATTTCTCAATGTATGTTAGACATGCTTTTGAAAAATGTGTATTTTTAAACTTTTATCTGTTTATATACAAAAAACAAAAAGTTGTTGAAGGATTTATGGCAAAATTCAAAAGCTTGAATTTACAGCAGCAGTGTATTCTGATGTTTACTGATATTCAACCTTCGGGTGGATGCCAGATTTCAACAGGAGCAAAAGTGATAGAATTTACATCCTAAATATTAGTATCCATTTGAGCTATTTTGAAGGCCACTGAAACTGAAACATCGAAAAGTCTCACTGAGACCCCCTTATCGCATACTGCAGACGATCCGTCGAACATGTATATATATAAAAGATGTACTCATAGGTATGCATCACAATGACTCCGTAAAATACACACACACACACACACACACACATATATATATATATATATATATATATATATATATATATATATATATATATATGTATACATACATATGTATGTATAAATATATATATATATATATATATATATATATATATATATATATATATATATATATATATGTGCGTGTGTGCGTGTGTGTGTGTGGCTATATCATGCATAAACATCCGATTCATAAATAATAACCGTATATATAGTGAAAAAGCAAGGTGGGAGGGAGAGACAACAGACACGGGTTATGCTTGACGGCACCAACTTTGTGTTCACATCGTACTTTTACCCTTGGAAAAGTGATGAATCCATCTCTCCCTCTCTAAGATAATGGGATGTTCAAATGTGTTTGCCACCACAGAGTATATGTGTGATATATGCATCATTTGATGAAAAGCCCGTTTGTTTTCAAACGCTTTTGTGGCTGGAACCAAGTGGCAGGTTGGGAAACAACGCTCCGAAAAGGGATTGCGTAACTTCGAAGATAAAACAAACTGGTTCCATTCTTCTCAGATGTAACAAAGGTCCGTGTCTGAAGTAAATCTGTATGATTTTATAAGCTCCTTCCTTTTAAGAAGCACGGATGGTTTATCTCAACAGAGACTGGACAGTGTGATATTGACTGCAATATAAACGTGTAACTTGGTTTTCATTGTGTATATGAAACAAACGACGGAAACTTACATTCAAATGGCAGTCATTTTTTCTCTATCCGACAGCGGAGACGTTCCCAGTATGATGTTCTTGGAGGACGATGTGGAAGTAACTACTCTCCATAAGTCTATTAGCCTTACTGATGTGCTGCTCACTATATCAACAACAACCATACTTACACATTTATGTACACAGTACACTTTTGGAATCAAGAAACCGACCCCCTTTTCAGAAACATTGAATGATTGACAAATATGCAGCAACATACTGGCACACTAATACAGCACATCATATTGAAACATGCATATAATTTAGCATATATATATATATATACTAATGCACGCCTTGCACACAGGAACCTCTTTCGGTCAAACGCGTTGGCCTTTTCTCTTACTGTCTTGGTAAAAGAACAGAACACATCCTCCATTACACACATACACATTCAATTACCGAAAGAAAGCAAATGACTGACGATTCCAATGGCTTCATTTCCTCCATTAGCAAATTTCCTAAAATACACCTTTCTGTAAAAAATTTTCTTTTAATAATAGAGAAAGCACATGCTTACGTATGTCTTGAAATATTATTTAAGCAATATGCACATTATTTTCTGTAAATCGTCCCTCCTGAATAATACCCCCAGAGAATCCCAAGTGGGACGGGATGTTCTTCTGCACAGATTCAAAGGCTAACGTCTAATATATTTCAAGTTCATGGTTCACTTGTGAAAAGGTATGCAAGAGTCTGCACGACCTAAAGATAAATCAAAGCCAGATGAAGTGCCCGACAAGGGAAAGTAGAATCAACACATTAGTAAGAAAGAGGTGGTACAGGGTCAGGATTCACCCCTGCAAAGCCCAGTCCGAGCATCTCCATCCCTTGTACCCTTTGTAGAAGTTCAAAAATGGATCAAATGGCCCCCAATCGAGAGTCAGTGGCAGAATTTTGTCAAAGATGTTCGTGAAATGCTTCGATCAGCAAGTAAAGCCGCTGTACACAGAGGGTAGAAAGCAACGCCAACTATACTCGTCAGACTAGCAGGGGGGAAGGTCTGGACATGTCAAGCCAAAGCAACGTAAGAAGCAATACGACATGAACTGTTGGGACCACAAAATAAAATCATGAAGTAGAAATTGAGATCCTTAAGGAATCAATACAAAATATACCCTCTCAGAGAAACAACAACCTCTCCAGGAACAACGGGGATATTAGGAACAGGCTGGCATAGGAATAGAAGAAAGGAGAGGGTAAGAAAACAGGTGAATTTTATCTCGACCAATCTAGCTCCCCTGGGACTCTGCTTGGTGAGAAACAGAGTGGGCATTTACAAACAAATTAACAACCTCCCCCACAACACTCACAGATAAACCAACAACCACAGCAAGGAAGTTTGATACGTCAGTGTCAACGTAGACGATGGTACAGACAGTTGCCAAAGCAAAAGGGTCAGCATTGGTGACTGGACCCAGCAGAGTACTATCTATCATATACAAGGGCCTTTTAAAATGCTTAGGAATATCCTGAGTTATCTGGTGCGGTGGGGGAAGGGTTACTGACCAATGGAGATGGATTGGAGGCGTTTGGATATTGAAAGGAGGAGATTCAAAAACGATAGATCAATTTACAATCTTCTCCATACTTGATACCGAGGGTAATATCTTTGGCATTATGTCGATGCGCTTACCCAAGTGCATCCAGAGCAACAAATACATAGACACATCAATCCAGAAGTAGGGTCGCCGGAAAGGGGTCTAGAAAATACAGGAGTTCTTACCAAGGCCCCTAGGGGAGCAAAGGAGAAAAAAAGTGACATTTTACTTCTGTGGTTAGGTCTAACCGATTCTCCCGGAGATGGTTGAGCTTATCAAATCAAAATGTACAACAAGTTCTTTGCCAAAGTCTCAAAGAAGAGATTTACACGGACAAGGGAAGTAATGCTATGCAGTCAACTAAGGGACATCAATATAGCAGCACCAGAAATAGAGATTTGCAATAGGGGGAAGTGGAGTGACACTGAGAACTATAGGGAGACTAAGGTAAACAGGGCTAATGGAGACTGTAATAAAGGAACAAAGAGGCCTAGACTATTTTCCCAGCCACAAATAAGCAAAGCAAAACTTAGAAAGAAACGCCAATTTATCCAATAGAAAGTGCAAACGGGTGATGAGGAAGAATGAATATGCAGAATAGTTTGGCTAGGTCATCAGGGAGCATAGACAAGGTGGGTGGGTGAAGAGGGCAAAACGTTACTTGGTCGGACTGCAAGCAATCTGACATCAGCTGAGTCCGATCCCTTGTTCAAAATATTAACGATATCTCACGGAATTCAGCAAAATTTCAAAGATGGGGGAAGAAAGATGCCCCCTCATGTCCATTGATTGTAGGGAAATGCTTGTTAGAGTACTTCTTAAGTAGCTGCCTCTGGGCATTGGGTGACCCTCAGTTTCGCTGGTATCATGAGTAAGTGCTATCAGCAATAGCAAATGCAGTCATTTTGGTCATCCAAACAAGCAAATATCAACCAGAGATGAGTGCAACTTTTGTCAGATCTATCAGGGCCGGGGCTGAATCAAGCACACCCATTGGAGAAAAACACGATTTTTATCTACTGCATCTGATAAAGAAGTAAGAGCAAACTGGAAAAAAGATTAAAGTTCCCCGAAACATCGTTCCGATCAGATAATATTTTTTTCTGGCAGTACCAAGCAGTTGATAATGTGAAAACTTACTGTGACTTGAGAAGAGCTAACAGCATATTGCCAACAAAAGGCAAAGTAATCACCAGCATCTAGTTGAGCAGTGAGAGAATAACGGATTGAGAACAATCGAAATGCGATTCAGACGATTTGCTGATCATCGTTGTGCGAGGACTTGTCAAAGATTGTCTGTGTTGGTGCTGCAAAAAGGGGGACTTTCAGGAGTTACATTCGAGAATGTTCATTATAGCCAACTCAAAACGAAACTGAGCCGAGGGCCAGTTATTTATCCAATCGGAAAGTCTGATAAAGAGAAGGTCAACTCTCAGGAATAAAATATCACTGACAACTCATCTAGATGCATCTAGAGGATGCGCCTTCAGAACTTCGCAATTTATTACCGAGTCAAAATAAAAGCTTATTTTGTATCTCACTTTTGGAGGCTAACTCTTACAAAGAATCAACCTCACTGTCCGTCTCTTTTATACGGCAAAATTAAAGAATTATGATCCATAGTTGCTTGGTATACAATATTCAGCACTTACAATATTGAACAAACACCATTTAACAGGAAAATAAAAACGTTACAGCATTACAAGCATTTATAATGCCATGTGGATAGAAAGATCCATAAAAAATGTTTGCTTAGTATCAGTGACCAAAAACGTACGTAGTTAAAATGCACCGAAAAGGTCTTCAAGGAGAGAATTTGTACATGAACAAGAATAAAATCAATAGAATTTTGGCAATATCTGCAGACACTATTTTTTTCAACGTTTTTCGCTGATGAAAACAATACTCGTGATTCACCAGTTATAGGTAAACTGCTGTTCATTAAAAACTAAATTTAATATGCAAGGTGGAAGAGTTCGAAATATAGATACGCAAAAATGATCATATATTTTTTGTTTTTAGAGGTTTTTTTTTCTTCCTTTCTTTCTGTCCACGGATAACCTATCCAAAACGTATACACAGTACAGGAAGAGTACAATATTGCTTGAACAAAAAAAAAACCCATTGTTACATAACACAAGTCTGACAATGATGAACATATAACACATCAAATATATGGGCATAATTCCTACTACACGATGTATTTAGAATCAGAATGACCCGTTCAATAGATGTAGGATACATTAACCATATCTATCCACAGAGTTTATCCAAAAAATGTTCTGATTTCATGGAAAATCTCTAGTCTCACAGATAAACCCAATAATAATTGCTACACATCCGATGGTATGGTAAAACAGTTCTATAAGTCTAAAATCAGTGTTTTAAAAAGTATATTATGATCTGTTTCACATAACACATGTGTGTAAAATGATACCCGACAGAGGCTGAATCATGCCTCTCCGAACTGAAATCTTTCCCTGTAAAAAATCACATCGGTCACACAGGAATGCAAGATCTATTGTCATTCTGAAGATTCAATCAGGGCCTCTGCATTCAGTAAACATCTCAAAACAAAATCATAAGCACATACATAGGAAAGCATATAAAAAAAAATACTGGTCTACAAGACGTTGAAAACTCAAGACATTTCCAATGATTACATTAGCACATGTGAACAAAAGTCACTGCCTTGAGTCAGGAGTCAATAAATGGAGGAAAAATGTTGCTACTTTGTTCATTTTTGTTAATTTTTTCCTTTATTGTAGTTTTGATATTTAGATATTTTTGAAAATTCCTTTGTAGTTTTTTCTTGTAACTATAAATTCCATTTTTTTATAGTTTCAATTTCTTTCATTATTTGATAGTCAAAAGTTTCTTTTTTTTCGTTTTTTCATTTATCTCTTTTCCTTCTTCTTTGAGTCCTAATATGTCCATCTTTTGCCCTTTCTCTTCCCTCTTCTAATGTTGCTCTATCGTTGCGTTCTTTTCATGTTGAAACCTGCTGTCACTTGTTTTCCAACGACAGCGTTTACCAAGGTAAAAATTTCCAACGTCTCTTGTATCAATTCTTTTGGTCTTAAAGGGGTCCCACACACGTTAAGCAGATTCGATTAATCGATGCAGGTTGGTGACCTACCTGGTCACAAGGCACCAGATCAACTAGGCTGCGTAAGCAGGTTCAATATATACTCTTATGAAAGGCCCGTTGTGTTTTCAAACGAAGTTACGGAACAGAGACACAATAGGGAAATGGAACAATAAAAGGAATTGCATAACTTTGAAGATAAAACAACTGATTTTATTCCTTTCAGCTGAAACAAAAGTCTGTTTATAGAATAAATCCCAATGATCTTATTTGCTTTCGTCTCTTAAGATACACGTGTGTTATTATCCCTCCAGAGACGGAACTGTGTTATTTGTTGTAGTTTCTCCAGGATTCTATGATGCGTAAAGCTATTCAATGCTGCACTTATTATTAATCGTAATACATTGAATTTAAGGATATCGTCTTAATTTCTTAATTTCCGTATTTTGTTTCCATTTATAAATTGATATAGGGAACATGAAACAGAAACTTTTAAAATAGATGCGTATAAATTAGTAAGTGCTGTTTGATTGACAGCATTTTCCTGTTCTGTCACATGACCATATATGCGAGCATGTAGCAACAAACTGTCTAGGAGAAAAACATGGTTATGTTATGTCAAATTCTGTGACCAGTAAAGTCCCTGAGACTTGTTGGTCGTCATAGCAAAATACACTAACGTGAAGGCACTCGAACTGAAATGCTAGAAATACTTGGATATGAAATAAGTACCTTGATTATTTCATATGACTAGAGACGTTTTAAGAAATTCGATTAAAAAAACTAACGGAAATACTGTTGATTACCGATTCTTAATGTCTAGACGAAACAGATAACTACTGTATATAGATTAGGAGGATTGTCTTCGTCATTCATTTTTCTTTCATCTTCTTTTCCTACACTTGGATTTATCATTATGGAAAATTGAGTTACAAATTCGATTTGAAAACAATATAAATAGCAATTATTAATCATTTTTCCAACTGTATATTCAGATGTATCAACTATTTTCGGCCAAAATAAGGAGAGAGAGTAAACATGAAATATGAATTCATTTCATCTATTGAAGAGAAAAAAATCAACAGAAATCAACAAGTAAGCTAGAAAAAAAAGGGATAACAAATATAGATAGACTTAGCCCGATTTTTTTCGCCCTCCCTAATAACATCCTAAATAGGATCAAAACAAATCGAATCATTCGCCCCAAGAAGCCCAAATCAGTAGAAACGTAAACGTGTTTTTATAATGAATCCATCAATTCACCATATTCAAAGTAGTGCCTTAACACGATGTTTGATATATAGAGCACTTTATGAAATAAACTCCTCGCACGCTGGATATTGATTTACTGATTTTTACTTTTGATACATATATATATATATATATATATATATATATATATATATATATATATATATATATATATATATATATATATATATATATATATATATATATGTATGTATTGGTTTTACTTTTATTTACTTTTACCAAAAGAAAATACACGGGACGGAAATTAATCCGTCTCTATTATTCTTTTCATTATAAAAAAGATCCCCTCGTTACATTTTCCACGATCTTCTGTTCCTTTTGGACTCTATTTATTTCCCAATCCTATGTTTCTGTTATTGATCTCCTTTCCAGTCTTGGAGAAAACATGCAAAGAAATTCGATATCATCCAGTATTCATTTGATTGTGAGATATAGAGTCAGGAGAAAGGGTAGCCAGCGGGCGTATAGGAATCTGCGTGTTTACTGCTTTCTCACGTACGGCAAACCAAGAACGAACACTCTCACACGCACATATCTTTTTAGGCATGACCAGATTAGAAATATAATAACCAAGAGAACATTAAACTGTTACCGTTCAGAAAAGAACAAATATAGCTTCGACAAATAATTATTTTGGTGTAATCAATCTTTGTTGCTTTCTTTTTTCTATTCTTTCTTTCCTTCTTTTCCCTTACTTTCCTAATCTCTTTCTCTTTCTTTCTATCATACTTTTTTCATTTCTCTTCACCTCCTTTTCTCCCTTTCTTTCTTGTTTTTCCTTTTTTATCGGTATCTCACATTATTACCTCTTTTCGCTCTACACTTTTCTCATTTTGCCCCCTCCCTCTCTTTCGATTTGATCTTATCTTTCTTTCTTTCTTTCTTTCTTTCTCCTATTCCGCTTTTTCTCTCTCTTCCAATTTTTCTATTGCTCTTTCCCCATCTCTCATTTTCTTTCCCTATTTTTTTCAATTCCTCCCTCTTGTTTTTTTTTTTTTTTTCAGACTACATTTTTCCTTCTTCTCCATGTCACCTTCCCCCTTTTTGTATCTTTTTTCTCTATAAACTCTGACAAAAGAGTGAGAATTGAGAATTGGAAAAAGTTAGAAATATCTCTGTACTTCTTGTCTTTGACTCTGTTCTTCTTCTCTCTCCTTTTGACATTCTCTCTCTCTCTCTCTCTCTCTCTCTCTCTCTCTCTCTCTCTCTCTCTCTCTTTGGGAAATGATCAATTTTTTCACCCTCTTACTTTTTTTACGTTTTTTCCTTCTTCTCCTGTCTCTCATTCTTTTATCTTCTTCTCATCATTCTCTCTTCACTTTTTTTTCAATTATTCCTCGTTCTTACTTTCCACTATTCCATTGCAATCGTATAATTCCTTTTGCTTTTCTAACTCTTCTTGTTTCTCACCTTTCCTTTCTTTATCTCTGTCTTCCTCTCTTCCTTTTTGTTTTCCTTTTTTCCCTTTGTATCTTCATTCCTATATATCAGCCCAGTTCTATCTTTTATTCTTCCGATTATTTTTCTTTATTTCTCTCTCTCTCTCTCTCTCTCTCTCTCTCTCTCTCTCTCTCTCTCTCTCTCTCTCCTTACCCAATATTTATTAAAAAGGATTCCTAAGATAATCGATAGGTTTCGACGAATTCTTTCAATTATCTTTCATTCAAAACCAATTCCAATATTTTTCATTTTCTTATTCAAACAATCAAACTTCTATTCTTGTTTGAAGAGAGAGAAAAGAACATTAGAAAAATTATTTAATTGTAAGTCGAAGACATCACTAATATTTTTTCTGTATTGATTGTCTCAATTAAAAACGGTCGGATCGGTTTTAAACGTGCTTGCAAATGGCCCAAGTGGTCGATTGTGTTCTTAAAGGCTGATTGATTATAAAAATGAAGAATGAGATAATCATATATCGGTGACAAAAGAACTGTCCACTATTTTCTATGGAAAAGACGTAAATGGGACAAAAGCTCGTCTTCGGAAACCAAATTTAATAACACAGGCTAAATAACTTGTGCAAAGATAAACGGGCTGAGGTTTCTAATATTTACGCTTCATTGATTTTCCTTCTTTTTTTCCTCCTTATTCACGTGGGGGTACTCAAAAAGTAACTTGATTTAAGTGGAAATTGTAGTCCATTCCAAAATCACCCACTCAAATTGTGACACGCATTCAAACATTTGATTTTGTTCTGTCTTTTCGTCTTCTGAACAAAGAAGGCACAGATTTTGCGGAAACGCATTTTACTTTCAAATTTCCTGGTAACATTCGGTGTCATGAACTCCAAAACAAACCAGTCATCTAAGATAACACACCTTTGGTCCAAAGATTTCCTTTATTGATCGAGTTGTGAAAATGTTCAAGATTATCACCATTTCGGCTTATCGAATGTCGATCAGATCATGGTTGGTCTTCAAGTGATATTTTATAACGATTGAAATGCGAACAGTACTCCTTCCTTAAAAGCTTCTTGAAGAATTACTACGGATTCAACAGCTGTTTCCTCCAATGGAAACAGATTCTCGCACAAACTATATATTCTTTTTCTTTTTATCAGGCATTGCAAAAATTGACAAACGTACTTGCAGACACCAGGAGAAAAAATATGATATAAATCAGTTGATTTGGAACCATGCCACGTGTCGGACCAGCTCATGTTAATGTCACACCTAAAGCTTGCAGATTAAAATAATGCCGTGGCACCTCCTGAAAAAGGGTATTAAAAAAATACAACTGACGTGTACTGATGTTATCTTGTGGGACACTTTTTACCCGTTTTCTTGCTAAGATAGAGATTTCATTGGAGTTGTTAACTATGGTTGATTATCCATGTAATGAACCTATTCTATCAGTAACGCTTGTTATAACTCCTGACAAATGGCAATAATTTCCTCTGCGATTGTAAATACACAACGTTCAGGATACATACCAAAATTGATTCATTCATCATCACCATGATCGTCGACGTCGTTATCAGTCTTTTAACGTCTTCCATCGGACTTAAACTTTCCCCAGGATTCGCTGCACCTCTATCATGGGCGTTGCAGAGCCAATACATACAGAATTTGTCTACATCGTCTGTCCATCTTGTATTTTGTCGGCCTCAGTTATGTATATGATCTCTGGGGATCCATTTTATGAGTAGCAATGTCTATCAGTTGTCTATTATTCTTGCAAAATGACAAGCCCATTGCCATTTGAGTTTTTTAATGGATTCTATGATTTCTCGGAATCTTATTTCCTCCCTGATATATTGCACTGTCTTGTGATCTCTCAAAGTGAGGTTGAGGATGGTTCTTTTGTGTGCATGTTGCGTAGTTCTCAGTTTGCAGGCCAGTCCCTTTGTTAACACTGTATTGAAAATCTCCCTACTTTTGTGTAAGACCCTGTAAAACATTGAACATCTCACAGAGATAAGGGTCTGAGGGTCTTAGATGAGTCACAGTCATTATTTCACCAATCATTTGAACTAGTGTTATCTTTGTTGTTCTCATTTCACTATTTTAGCCGCTACGTGCTCCTGACATTTTAATGTGAATAGCTTATCTGTTGGATACTTATGTTCTTATAAATCTGAACGACAAAGACTTTGGCCGATAAGAAGAATATGATAGTCAGACTGGGAAAGTAAAACATTACCAGTACAGGTAGCAGGATTTTTACCGCAGAAACCTTTAACTGGAAAACATCTATATAATCTGAACAGAAAAAAAATACACACACACATGTTTGGGTCAATTAATGTAGATGAAAATACATAGGCCAGACTATTGCTTTAAAAATATAAAGATTCCAGTTCCAATAACTGATTGAACTATTTACGCTATCAAATTGTCAAATCTCCTAGCTGTGAATTTTTTTTGTGCTTAATCATTCGTTTCTTGTCGTATCTAAAGACTGGAGTGGGTCCGTGTCATTTTCTCAAGAGACAGAATCACCTTTGGATCTGATAATGATTATTGCACGAAGTGACCAAAAAGGAAGTTACTCATAGCACTCATTGAAACAATTGCAAAAGACGTGTACTTGATTATGCACATAGCACAGGCTGATGATATGAACTATTAAAACGTATCAACTGAACCCATGGTAGTTCGACAGTGTTTAGAACTTGATTATCCGTGCCTTTGCTTTTCTCTAACCCTTGGCTACATTTCTTTCATTCTCTTCTTTTTCCCGTTGTTTGCCTATGTATTTATCAAGATGTTACACGAACGTATTTGATTCTTTAATTTCCACCCTTTTCTCCCTGCTATCTAATTTTCTTCTCTTTCCTCTGTCCTTATCGAAGTATATAACTATTTCTTCTCTTTTTGCATTTCTAGTATTATTTAAACAACACAGTCTACCCCACCCCATCTTCCTACAGAAAACTCAACTGTCGATAGCTTATTGGAACAAGCAGTATCACAACTACACATATAATTCGGTGGAGCCCGTCTGTATGTTTGATAAACCACCTCACCTTCAGCGCGGCATCATCGAATTCCATGTTCATACTCAATTGACCTAAGGTTAGTTCTCGAAGAAAAAAGATTTATTCGGATTTGGTTGAAAAATTGTGCTGTCTGCGTTCGCACTAAGCCTAATCTTAATGATTCGGTTCCCATCTATATATCTATCAATCTATCTATTTATTTGATTGTAAAAGTCCGACTCTGTTTATCTTTTTATTCAGCTGTAGCAAAAATGACATATCGTTGCCTTAAATATATTGAGCTAAGGTGTCCACCTAAAGAAGAAGAAATAAGGAAATCGAGCTTTCATTGACACGTTTCGTACGGACTAGCTGAAAAACATGCCCTGTGGTCGGGCTTAGAGGGAGTTATAGATAATACAGGGTTTCTCTGAATATGGCACAAGAGAGGCGAAAAAATAACTATCTGTTGGTTCGAAAACTTTTCTTTATATCCGTTGGGTATTATCGAACTGCGGCACTGATATGATACCACAGAATCCTAAATGAATAATAATCTTGGATGATTGATAGGAGCAGCATTTTTATTTTGCAACCAGTGGTAATTTGTGGCCATTGTTAGGGGCAATAACACTGCCAAGTAATCTCACTAGCTTCAACAGCGGCAGACTGCGTAAATTCTTTCGTGGGATCTCTTACTATTCCTGCTTTTTATTTTTTTTTTTCACCAAAAGTTTTCTAAGCCATTGTTAATATACACGTTCACCACTTTTATGTTCCACAAAAGCTATGAATCATGTGAAAGACAGCTCCCAAGGCTTTCAATTATATGTGATGGATTATTCTAGACAGAGAAAACTGATGGAAACCCGGGGTCTCAACGAAAGCAAAAATGGATATGAGACGCATCCATGACTGAATAAACATATATATATATATATATATATATATATATATATATATATATATATATATATATATATATATATATCCATGTTTATATTTATATTTATGTTTATATATAGTTATACATTTATATATATTTATACATATATATATATATATATATTTACATATATATATATATATTAATACATATATATATATTTACACACACACACATATATATATATATATATATATATATATATATATATATATATATATATACGTATATATGTATATATTCTAGAAAGCTTTACAGCTTTAAACATAAACATTATAAAATTTGTTTTCGAATTTCTTCATGTCACTCAAGTCCCAATATCTATCAATGCAGTTTATGTAATATTTTTCAGTGTTCTTTGATATCTTCATACACACACACACACACACACATATATATATACGTGTGTGTGTGTGTGTGTGTATGTGTGTGCGTGAGTGTGTGTCTGTGTGTACAAGCTTGAAGTCCATCTTAGTTAGCTATTAGGCTCGATGTCACCCTTATAGAATAGAATTAATATCATAACTATTTGTAAGTAAATAAATGAAGGAAACCATTCTAGGATAATATTTTTTTTAACCATAGAGATTTCCCCCTAACATTTGATTCCTGAAAAGGAAATAACATTTCCTCCCATTTTGAGTCCCATAAGTTTTCATAATATGAAATCAGTTAAAAAACCACATGAAAACATATCATGAGAATAAGACTTCAAGTTAAGAATAAACGTAAACAATGCTATTAGCGCATGGATTTAATATGTCGTCTCCATGATAGAAAAAGACACGCATGTATCACAATTATCATCACTTTTTTATCATCTGTCTTTTGACATAGACCTTCCCTGGGATCCAACACATCTCTCTACCATGGGAGTCACATATCCCGTATTTTCTCTATTTGTCTAGTACATCTCTCCATCTTGTATTCAACTGGCCTCGGTTTTGCATGTTATCTCTTGTCATCTACTTTGTGAGTCATGATGTCCATCGATCGTCTGACAATTTGCAACGTGACCGACCCATTGCCATTCAAGTTTTCAAGTAAAATCAATGATGTTCTGGACTCCTGTTTTCTCCCTGATATACTGTGGGGTCTTGTGATCTCTCCATCTGAGGTTGTGCATGGTTTTTTCATGTGTGCGTTGCATCTTCTCAGTTTATGGGTCTGTCTCTTGGTTAAGTTCCATGTTTTAGCTCCACAGATGACTATCAGGAGGATGCATTGGTTTTATACTCTTTTTTTTTTTTTAGGAACATTGTAGATTATTGGGATCGGCTTATTTTTGAAAGTATACGTTGCTCTGCAAAGGTTTGCCATCATAGAGTGATTCTTTGCTTGATTTCTTCTTCTATTGTGAGTTTCATAGATATCTGTTGTCCTGGGCAGATGTAATGGTCTATTTTCCCTAGTTTTGCATATTTGATTTTGACTGTTGTGTTCTCAAGGGATATAACTCTTCCATTGGTGGGTACAGTTGCACAAACTTTTCTTAAGAATGTAACAGCTGAAACTAACCTAGATTTTCTTTTTCAAGTTTTGGGCATTGGAAAGTGGAGCGCTGAAGAAACTTGCCTTAGGCCGTTATTATTTACGGTAACACACATACATAGAAAAAACCCTCTATCATATATATATATATATATATATATATAACGTAGATAGATTGCTAGATATGAACAAACATATACATATATATATATATATATATATATATATATATATATATATATATATATATATATATATATAATTTTTATAAGATCGGAAAAAAAGCATTTGCTCTCTATAAAATGACTAGTGGTCCTACTCTGTCTTGTCGGATTTTTCCAATTGTTTTTAGCCAACTTTCGGCATCCAACGTATAATATACGTTGGTTTAAACGTAGAAAAACCGAGAAAAACTCCTTAATGAAATCAAATTGATTTCATGTTCGGTTATTCTCTATACAGTTCATGATGCCACGGACAGATTATTGTGTTGGAGAAATGAGCGCCTCCCTGTGATCTTTATTTCTTGGTGATTTTCTTGTTGATATGTATCTGATCATTTTCTTTTATAATAGTAATTCTTTCGCAGGAGAATCCATCCGTTAAGGTGAAGTGTGAAATGGGAATAAGTATATACTTTTTGATAAGACTCACCCCCTGCTATCGAAGACTACTAGTCATTTTTTCCATCTTGCAGCTTTTCATCACAATATTTTTGGTTGGATACTTTCTAATCGTTAATGTAGAAAGTGTGAAGTAGCGATGACAAGGCATGAACGTGATCCAAAGTATTTATGAACAGCAGCTTGAACAATGCGGCCACGGGAACATCTGGATAGACAAAACTCAAAAATATGGATCATAGATAGTCCTTTCTTTTTAGAAACTATTTGATATTTAGATACCAGTACCCTGTGGTAATTCATACATTTTTTATATATATATATATATATATATATATATATATATATATATATATATATATATATATCGTGGAAATATTGAACAAAGCTGATATGAATGATGATATACCTTGTATTCTTTTGGATTGACATGAAACTCGGTTTAGAGTTTTGGATGAACCATCTTCATTGTCTTTTCACTCCCCATCTTCCTTTTACCACTGTTTCTCTTGCAGCTATTACCAAATATTACTAATTTTAAAAATCAATTCTCTAAGCTGTATCGAGGTGAATTTATCTTTGGGTGACCGTCTCTATCCCCCCTCAACTCTTTTTCCTCCTCAATCCTTCCTCCCACTATTACCACCACAAATGTAAGACATGACTTGCTAGCTGCTGGGGGTGAACTCAACTTCACCTTCTGTTCTGACTTAAAATGATTACTTCAACTTCCATATTTTACATATAATAGAAGAGTAATTATCCAACAGATATACATTTTGTATCAATGTTTTTATTCATCAGAATAGTCCTTGCATATCTGTATGATAAGATTCCGTTATGATCTAAGACTTGCCTATCTAGCTCAGTCAGTAAGGCAGCGTCCCGGCAATGATTTAGTTGTGAGTTAAAATCCAGTTAGTGGAATGTGAATTTTACGTATCAGTTTACTGCTGTAATTTTTATAATGATTGTTATTGTTTGTTTTGTTCCTACGGTAGAGAAATTAAGTCAGCCACAGTTTTGGAATTTGACAATATTGATTTCCTATGCCATACCGTGTTTGATTGATATGGAACCTTCTGGTGAACCATCCTCATCTTCCCACTTACTCTCCTCCACACACAACTCATACCACGACTAGCAATGTTAAATAATAATTTTCTTGGCCTTATCATGTTTGATTGGTATAAAACTTGGTCAACACCCTTGGGTGAACTATCCTCATCTTCCTCTTTGTCCTCCCCCTCCTGCTACTGCTACTGTGGATGATAGACGCATCATTACATCTGACAAGTATTGTGACTCATTTTTTCTTATTTTTTACTTTTTTTTACATCCATTTTGAATTCTCAGTTGTTTTTATAAACTCATATGGTCAATAGACGCCACTGAACAAACAGCAGGGATAGGGAATAAGAGAATACGCTCTCGGTGATATTCGAACTCAAGTTCCTCTTGCCACAAGGAAGCCTGGTCCACACCCTGCTGCTCGACTCAACGTTGTAGAAAGCACCAATCCACAGTCATATTCTTCTCAGCCGCATGCCCTCGTTTTGGAAACCACACGATAGCATTGAAGACATCGAGTGTTTGCAAATTAGTCTGTTTGGATTCGAAGATAGAACGGTGTCTGCAGAATACAGATCTTGTGCTGCAAAGCCCAGCATTGATTTATTTATTCCTTCTATTGTCACTGTTCACAATACTTCGAAGTCTTGGACTTGTCAATGATGGTAATTGGCTGTGGTTTTCATTATATCTGGTGGATCGATCTTGTCAATGAGAAAGGATGGGAATTCAGAGTCTCAACGAAAATAGAAATCGAAGGGTAACAAAGAAGATGCGTCTGTGATTGAATACGCATGTCCATAATTATGTATATGCTCAACGATATTATGTGTCTGAAATCCGAAATTTTAGAATAAAACTGGCTATGCATTTAATAAGTATATTCTATTAGTAATGTTTGTATTAATTCCTGATCGCTAACAATCTCTTCGTAATTTTCAATGCCACTATATACCAGAATTATTTACAATGGAATGCATCGTACAAATGATACCGCCTCTCTATAAGTGACGCTTGCATTAAATCCTGAGTACTGGCTATCCTTTTCTTAATCATCTACTTGTACACGTTGTTATTCGCATTCTTCCAGTGTCCCTTCGAGTTTTTATGCAGTCATTAGGTGCAAAAATGTAATGTTGCACACAGTTTTTTCTGTAACAAAATTATGTGCACTTTTTCTAATTTGCAATATCGAGTTAATATTCTTCAAGAAAAACTCAGTAAGCTATCAACAGAATACAAATTCATTTGTGCGCACTTCAATTTCCTTTGCGCTTCGGTTGCAAGACAAACGCGCGCACAGCTTTGAGGATATTAATGCTCAGAGTACATTCGCACCAGAAGTATCCAGTGGCATCTATTGGTGAACAAGTGACAAGAAGTCTCGTCAAATATCATTTTCAAGCAGATTTTAGAAAGGCTGTCATCTGTGTAGTTTCGATGGCCCCAGAGCTTTCCATTTCTTTCAATCTCTTTGTAGGATTCTCTGAAATCTCTCAAGGCTCGCCAATAATGATGGATACAACCGTTGTCTCCATATTAGGCAATCTATATAGTCCTTTTTCTGATTGTCTTCAAAGGCTGGGACGTTTTCTTCCAATTTTCCCTTTTGTTCAGTTATACTTTGTTATCTGCCGGAGAAAAGACATCGTTTTTGGAAATTCCTCCTCCTTGTTTACCTCTATAAAAGAAATTGGAAGAGGTATATGCATACATTCGTCTATATGCTTGCCTGTTCATCAGTCTGCCTGTGCGCCTGTTTGTCTACAGGATATCTCCAAAGTCCCCAATTAATTTCAATGAGATTTCAATTAGGGGTGGGCCATGTGGATAAATTGATTGCACATTGGAGTAGACCAAGAACTGTTTTTCGATTGACAGATATTTTCACTGCCCGAAGGCGAACAGTCACGAGAACAATGCAAGGATATAAATTAGTAGATTTAATCTCTGTTTGTTATTTACAAATCTCTTTTAATTTTATGAACTAGTGCCGTTGCTATTATTGTTACTATTATTACCAATATTGTTTCTCTTGGTGTTTAGTATTATTGATTGCTCACTGACTTCCGGCTTGAAACGCGAGGCAGGCAACTACTTAGTCGGTACTAGCATTTTTTCACTTCGTATATCCGAAACAGGTACATTCAATACAAGAAGCTACAGAAGAGATATCAAAGAGTTAAATAGACTAAATAGTTTCATGCTGGAGTATTGTGGTCACTGCTGGAGATTGAGTGGCATCAAGTCTCTTCTGGCCTCTAGTTCTCCTCTTTTCACTCTCACAGTCCACACCAGTGTTGTTAAATACCGACCGGTCGTCTGACGTTTATTGTTAGTGTCTGAGTGGCAGAAAGTTTCTAGCTCACCTTCTCTATTGTCTTCATCTATTACAGCAGCATTGTGGTTTGTATTTGAGCTATGTTCTGTCCTTTACTGTTAGGTCATCGAAGAGTTTTAGTCTCACATTTCCTGTACTCTCTGCAGTATTCGTGAAGTCCCCAGTAGTCCTGTAGTCTGCATAGTTTTAATCACTCATTTTGTCCCCAGCTCCTTGAATTTCGTTTTTGTAGCCTTTGGTACGGTTCCGAGTGCACCTCTAATTACTTGTATCACCCTATCTTTCATGTTCCACAACTTCTGTAGCCTTATCAGACCCTTGTATTTGTGTCCAATTTTTGCTTGAATTGATTTAGTCACCCTGTTGGTATGGCTTGTGATGCTCTGAGGTAATACCTGACCTTGATGGATTAGTTGAAATTCATGTCGTTCAGAGTAACCTCAATGCTTCATTGGCTCTTACTGCCCATAGTATTCGCTCAGAAAGGGTGAGAAAGCATATGGGTGTGCGCAGCAATTAAAACATGACAGGATGATAGCCGTTCACCAATTACTCAAGACCAATGTCACAAAACTTCTAAATCAGAGCTACTCTCCCCCGTATTGATTTTTTTTTTATTAAAATGCAACTACGTCAATGTTATCAAATGGCCAGGCAAAACTATTATCATCAAGCAAAAGTGTTCACAAAAGTTCATTCTGATTCTAGTCGGCTGTCATCCAAGCCAAACTATTGAAACTACTGAACTGATAATCTAAACATGTACTCCTTACTATGTCTACAAAAATGTTTCCTTTGTTATTTTCCACCCTCATAGAATAGCTTTTTGGTTGGGGTTTCAATTTAAAATGTAATTTCATGGTCAGTCGGTCCTATATTTGTGTCTTGCTGAATTTTGGAAAAATCAGATTTTTTAATGATCGAATGAAAGTTGAGATAAGTAACTTATTCATTGACCATCCCCTACCCCAATGTTTTAATTGATCACTTCTCAAAAGGCATATCACCAAGAGATGTTAGTCATGTGATAATTTCTATTTTATACTGGAAATACTATTTTTTCTAGATAGGGAAAACATCTTTGCTTCCAAGGTTATTGAATGATTACAATGAATTGTTCGGGTGGTTATTTATATAAATCATTTCATCTGGATGTTCAAATAGGATTTAATGGCATCGATGAAAGGTTGTTGAAACCTCCCAGATCAGAACCTGGATCCACACCTGTGAGCAAATATTCATTCAATTCATTCGATTCACATGTCTTCTTAATTTGCTCGATGGATTTTCCAATTTGATCGCATTATTTATAAATTTGATTCGCATATTCGGAATATTGGTCATTGCATTTTCGATTTCCTCGCCTTATCTTTCTATTTGAATTCCAATCCAACAAATGCGCTTGACAGTCCCATTGGTACCTTACATAGACAAGGATCATTATTGTGCTGTACTGTGTCCATTGTTAAACTATTACTATAGGGGTTTGTATCAATCTAACGAAAATTATGTTAGTTTCAGAATAAACCTAAACAAGTTGAATACTTAACTGGAAAGATTCTAAATTTGAATGATAGGTAGGGAGAAAATGAAGACTAGGGAGAGACACTGAGAGACTGAGACATACGGACGGAGAAAGAGATATATTTTGTTCCCATTTCATCAATCAAAGACAGGAAGAAAGAAAAAGAAATCGAAATAGAGTAAGAAAGAAAGATAAGAGATGAAAAGATAGGGAAAAAGCTAAAAATAAAAGAGACAGTGCCTGAGATAAGGATAATGAGTAAGAGAGATAAATAAACAGAGAAATAGAAAATAGAAAGTTAAGGATACTAGATTGCATAATCTGATACCGCTAATCAGATTTAAAGAACATAATTTTTTTATTTTTTTTCTTATTGTTTTTTTCTTATCCTTATTCTTATTCTTATATCCTTATTTATATTTCTTTCAATGAGCATGAAAATTTTCTTGTTTCTTCTTTCGAAATTCAGCCAAGTGGCTGAAAAAGTAATATTTTCCCTATTTATGGAATAGTCAAGTGTACAGCCCTCGCCAGTCACAGTTGAAATATGAAATTTTGCAAAAAAACCCTCAATTAATAAGGAAAGCACTTTTTTTTTTAAAAGGTTGGAATAGTATCGTTTTTTAATAAACTTGAGTCTCACCTTTACAGTCCAAACTGTTCAGTTTAAAAACTTGTAATCGAGATAATTGCTTCTTTCTCTTACATAGCCATCACCATAGCCATTTCCATCAGTCTTATGACTTCTCCATTCTCGAGTCTCCGTGTTCCCTTCTCTCTTTGTTTTCATAAATACCTTTCTATTGTTCAATGCCCTGCCTCGAGCAATTTTTATCATATCTTGACTGTACGCATCCACATGCTTCCTTAATCCTCAATTTGGATACCATCTTTTATGTTAATGAGTCCTCTGCCACCTTCTTTTTACGTACAATCTGTTTGTACTATCTCTGGGGTGTTTGGAACAGCCCCCTCCCCAAATCATGCCCCTGCCCTTTGCTCTTGGTATTTCTCTATTTGTTCTGATATTTTTTTATCATCTTGAGGCCTTCTATAATCCAAGGTTGTGCGATGATGTCGTAAGTTTTCATGTAATCTATCGATGCCACACTTAGGTTCTTTTCTTCTTTGCTTTCAATTCTTTCTTTATCTGTTTATCAATGTATAGCGGGTGACTTAGACTTCTGTGACTCTCTTTCCCCATCCTTTTTGTTCTTCAGGGAAAATTCCTCGGCTTCTTAACGAGTACGGAATTTCTTCGATTAAGTGTGCGGATACGATTTTCCACATGATAGTTAAGCACGTATTGGTTTGCAGTTATTTGGGGGTTTGTCCTAATATAGAGTCTTTCTGGGCCAGTGTATTTCTCCATTCTGTCATTCGCTCTAGGATATTTGCTCTTTGTAGCTATTTTCATATCTGTTTACCAGAGTCCTGTGTGTTTCCGTGATTTTTTTTCAAACTAGATCATGTCAATTCTTTTGAGTTTTTTTTTTTTTTAGTGCTCTACATTGATCTTGATTTGCGGTCGTTTTTCTATCACTTTTAGCTCGTTTTTCATGTTTGGAAGTCATTTTTCTTCTTTTCTATGTTCTTTCTCCTGTTCCTAAATGTTTTTGTTTTCTCTGTTTCTTCTCTGCCTTCCCCACTTACTTATCAGTAGAACTATATTCTAAACTTAGATATATTTCAAAAGATCACAAAGCCACTTTTTTTTGGTCATTTTAATTCCTTAGTAGTGGTAGTTCTATTTTTATGTCTATCTTTATCATCTATTTCACTTATCTGGCTTAATTGTACAGTATTTATGTAGGTCCACCTCATTGTATATTTTATTAGTTCTAGATCTAAAAACCATTCTTCAATATCTACTTCGCTTGTTAATGGGAGTTTTGCATTTCTATACCATATCTCTGACGTGCACGCTTCACAGATCTTCTCGGAAGAAGATTCTATTATAGCATTTTAGTCCTTCCCCCTCCTCCTCCTCATCTTCATCTTGTTCTTCTTGTTCTTATTCTTGTTCTTCTTCATCATCATCATCATCATCATCATCATCATCATTATTATTATCATTATTATTATTATTATTATTATTTGGAATCTCACACCAGTTGCCTTGCGGTAACCGCTGGAGTTTGAGTGACAGCAAGTCTCCTCAAGTCTCCAGCCCTCCTCTGCTAGTACTTATAGGTCGCAGTAATTCTGCGATTTACAGTTTCACACCGGTTGCCCAGTGGTTATCGCTGAAGGCTGAGTGACAATAAGTCTCCTCAGGTCTTCAGCTAACGTCTCGTCCCTTTTTCACTTTTTCACCTATTATTTCAGGGCTAAAATTCGTTGCAGTGTTTATATCTCTAGTACCTTCCTCAGTATCCGTGCAGTTCCCAGTAGTGCTGTGGTCTGTACGGTCTCTATCCTTCCCCTAATCCTGATCTCCTCCAGTCTCACCCTCAGGGTTTTGGGGACTGTTCCTAGTGCGCCCACTATGACCGGTACTACCCTGGTTTTCATGTTCCACATCTTCTTTAACTCTATTGCTAGGTCCTGGTATTTTTCCCGTTTCTCACTCTCCTTCCTCTTTACTATATGGTCTGCAGGTACAGCCACGTCTACTATTTACCAGGTCTTCCTCATCTTGTCTACGATTAACAAGTCCGGTCTTCTTGCCTGGATGAGGTGGTCAGTTTGGATGTCAAAGTCCCAGAGTAGTTTGGGGACTGTTCCTAGTGCGCCCACTATGACCGGTACTACCCTGGTTTTCATGTTCCACATCTTCTTTAACTCTCTAGCTAGGTCCCGGTATTTTCCCCTTTTTTTCCCCTCCTTCTTTTTTACTCTATAGTCTGTAGGCACAGCAACGTCTACTATTTGGCAGGCTTTCCTTTTTTTGTCACCGTTGCTACTCTATCGTGTCTATGCTTATACTCCTTCTGGGCGAGTTGACTACATTCACTAGTTATGTGGTTTACTGTCTCATCTCTTTCACTGCACATGCGGCATTTGCTGTTTGTCTGTGTTCTCTCGATTTTTGCTTTTATGTAGTTTGTCCTTATGCTTTTGTTTTGGGCTGCCATGATGAGCGATTCTGTTTCTCTCTTAAGGTTTCCTTTTCGTAACCACGTCCATGATATCTCGTCTGCTATATCTTTTATCCGTCTTTTAAACTCGCCGTACAATTTTTTACCTTCCCACTTTTCTTTTCTAATTTGCTGTACTGTTCCATTGTTTTCTACTTTATTGTTTGTTGCACTATCTCTCGCGCTCTTTATGATTTCTTCACTATTTGTTTGCACATATCTATCTAGGACTACTTTAGCTCTCTGGACACAATCTTCTATGCTGATAAGCCCTCTGCCACCTTCTTTTCTCTTAACGTATAGTCTATTATTATTATTATTATTATTATTATTATTATTATTTTGGAATATCACACCAGTTGCCTTGCGGTAACCACTGGAGTTTGAGTGACAGCAAGTCTCCTCAAGTCTCCAGCCCTCCTCTCCTAGTATTCATAGGTTGCAGTAATTCTGCGATTTACTGTTTCACACCGGTTGCTTAGTGGTTATCGCTGAACGCTGAGTGACAATAAGTCTCCTCAGGTCTTCAGCTAACGTTTCCTCTCCTTTTCGCATATCATGACAGAGCTACAATTCGTTGCAGTACTTATATCTCTAGCACCTTCCTCAGTATCCGTGCAGTTCCCAGTAGTGCTGTGGTCTGTACGGTCTCTATCCTTCCCCTAATCACGATCTCCTCCAGTCTCACCCTCAGCGTTTTGGGGACAGTTCCTAGTGCGCCCACTATGACCGGTACTACCCTGGTTTTCATGTTCAACATCTTCCTTAACTCTCTTGCTAGGTCCTGGTATTTTCCCCTTTTTTCCCCTCCTTCTTTTTTACTCTATAGTCTGCAGGCACAGCAACGTCTACTATTTGGCAGGCTTTCCTTTTTTTTGTCTACTATTACTAAGTTCGGTTTTCTTGCCTGGATGAGGTGGTCAGTTTGGATATCAAAGTCCCAGAGTAGTTTGTGATTGTCATTCTCCACAACCGCCTCTGGCTTGTGCTGATACCACTTTTCCACATGGTTGAATCCCATTTGTTTGCTTAGTTCTCAGTGTATCATCGTTGCTACTCTATCGTGTCTATGCTTATACTCCTTCTGGGCGAGTTGACTACATTCACTAGTTATGTGGTTTACTGTCTCATCTCTTTCACCGCACATTATTATAATTATTATTATTATTATAATTATTATTATTATTATTATTATTATTATTATTATTACTACTACTACTACTACTACAGCCACTACTTCTACTATTATTATTGAGAAGATTGTTCTGGTGAGATTCTTATTAAAATAATGATAAGTCCGGTAATATTTCGATCTTCATTAGCCACGAGATGAAATGAAATGATTCTTCAAATCACGTCACATTTAAACGTCCATCGCGATAATGATCGCGTTTTCTTTTGATTTTATTAAATATTTTGTTGTGAATACAAACCAGTCCACTCCAACCATGATTCCAGGCGACAGAATGTTTGGATTCCAATATCCACAAGGTGTGCCAGAGCGTTGGAACCCCTCTCTACATTATCCAGGATGTGCACTCAGAGGTTACAATCGAAAGCGCATGTGTTACACTACCAATTCATCCTCTGTTTTGCTGCAGTGCTTGTTGAAAAAATGACTCTAAGTTTCAGATGTAAATCCAACATTAAACGTGTCATGTTCAGTTCATCAGGCATCATAAATAACATTTGAATGAAACTGGTTTGACTCTTCACCGTCTTGACGTCTCTTTTCACTTGAATGGTATTTACAACATCAGATGAACGTAGATGAATGAGAATTTTAGCAGCACACACGTGATTTTAACAATCGAAGGAAAAAAAGAACTTTTATCTGTAAATAGAAAAGACACTGGACAGTTAAATGCTTCAATGACAACTGTCAAAGAATCCATGCTTGTACTAAGAATTGCATTTGTTTCTTACTACAAGTATTCAAGTTTGTAATGTCCTTATAACACTCGCAATATTTTGGGACTGTAAACTACTGCAGTAACAAGTGGATGTTGAAATAATTGTTTTTTTTCCGGGCTACCCGACTCTTGGGGTTTAATGAATTTACTTTGATCTCGCTAATGACCCAAGTTAATTGATGATAAAATTAATTTTTTTTCTCGGGTGCTGACAATCCGGAAAATTGACGAGATGGAAAAGTTGGGGAAAAAAGTTAATATTGATTGTAATAATTGAATTTAGTTACAATTAATTGAAAAATTATATGCTTTTTATTAGACAAATATTTATTTCTTTTTAGCTTAAAAAGGGAAAACTTGAGAAAAAAATTGTTCATTTTCTCTAAATGAGATGCTGATTCCTTGGCCAAATTTGAACTTGTGTAATTGTTTTCAAAATTTCAATTTTGAATGGAAATTTTGTATTTTAGTTGAAATATTAGTTAAAAAGTCATTTTGATGGAATGAAGTTCCGATAAAAAGTCGTTTCGATGAAATGTTGATTCGATAAAAGGTCGTTTCGATGAAATGTCGTTTTGGTGAACACAAATGGGGATGCTAACATTTGCTAATGCTCAATAAGAAAAACGCTAATGTAAACCTGAAAGATATTCAATGATGATTCATAAATAATTATTCAATTATAAATATTCAAGCTCTGTTGATTTTTCATCTTGTTTTATTTTTTTTTTGTTTGTTTAATTCCCAAGCAGTAAACAGAAAAGAATTATCCTCACCATCCAATATAAAATAAACAAAATCTGATAGACGCAATAAATTGAAAACTGTTAATCATACCTGAACATTTATTTATTTATTCAATGTATAGGATGTTGTTTTTTTTCCCTTTCCGCCTCCTTATGAAATTGTCTCCGGAAATAAAGTTACTAAAATTATAGATAATCTGACGTCTTTTTCGTTAACAAAAAATCTCATTTATGTTTGTAGAATAAAATCAGATGAGAAATATATATTTACGTTATCACATAATAATTCCATCTGAAGAAGTTTTGTTCGTATAAAATTCAATTCCAATCAGATTATAACAATTTCCTGTGTATTTCTATAAAAGCATTTCAGTTAACGCCCCAAGATATCTCCCTTTTGTATTCATAATCAGATTTGAAATTTGCCACGCTATGCAAGATATAAACAAGAAATGAATGGGTGGAAAGATTACAAAAGTGTTTTGTTTTTTTTTTGCTTGGTTTTGTTCAACTGTTTCTTTTTTACTGTTTTTTTTTTTTTCGAAAGAATGAATTGTTATACTTTTATCTAAAATAAGTATTCGGTATTGCCGATGATATATTCTTAAAACAGAGCAGACGATATGGAATTTTATTAATCTGAAAAAAGATTTTTACGTCACTGATGCATTTGGTAACCTTATATCAAAGCTGCGCTTGTGAAAGACAAACTCCTACGAAGTCGGTAGCGAGTTCAAATCTCTTTTGTGGCAATTTTTTTTGGGGGGGAAGCTGAAAATCATGCATACGTACACACATATATTTACATACACATTCACACTGTCTAACCTAGTGTACCCACACATACTCATATATATATATATATATATATATATATATATATATATATATATATATATATATATATATATATATATATATATATATTGTGTCATCCACAGACAGCTATTTCATTGAATTACAACTCGTCAGTGTGGCTACAGACTATCAATTATCCCATCCAGTACCACGAGGCTGTGTGTGTGTGTGTGTGTGTGTGTGTGTGTGTGTGTGTGTGTGTGTGTGTGTGTGTGTGTGTGTGCACTAGCTGGAATAGCCGTCTCCGCCGGGTTAAATATGTAAGGACTAAGCGAGGAATCTTCCAAACTTGCGCTAAGATTTATCTCCAATCATGACCCCTAGGGGGGAATAAGTTTTCTCCCACTTTTAACCCCTGGAATGTGGAATGATCAACCTTCCACTTTTTACTGCGTAAGACGGGAAAAAAGTTCTTTCTCACCTTTGATCATTTCAGAAAGTGAAAATTCCTCTTGAAGAAGGGGAATTCTCTCTTGAGATCAAATAAAAGGGACAACAGGTATCCTTCACTTTCAACCTCGCAAAGGTTGAAAAAGTTTCTCTTGACTTTTAAACTTATGAAGGGAGAAAAATCTTCCCTTGAATCTCAAACCTCTGAAGGGGGGGGGAGATTCCACTTCACTTTAGCTGTTTGGAGAAAGGAAGAAAACAGGTGTTCGTAACATCATAGAAAACTATTAAAAAAAACTCTAATGGCAATGGGCAGGCCATGTTGCAAGAATGAAAGACAATCGATGGTCATCACATCTCACAACATGGATCCCCAGAGATCACATGAAAAACCGAGGTCAACAAAACACGAAATGGAGAGATGAACTTGACAGATTCAGGAAATACTGGCACTGCGAGAGAATTGTGACAAAACCTTGGGGAAGTCTATGTCCAACGATGGACGTCAAAAGACTGATGATGATGATGATGATGTAAAGTCAGGATATATATATATATATATATATATATATATATATATATATATATATATATATATATATATATATATATTTGTATATATATATATATATATATATATATATATATATATGTATGTATATATATATATATAGATGTAGATATATATTCATATACATTAACCCTTTCATTACATTCACTGTTTATATATACATAAATTGAACGGTATGTTAAGGTCAAATTAAGCATTATAGTAGCATTGTAGATTTAATCTCCATTCTTGCATGTGTAACACACATACGAAACATATTTTTATACATAAGATCGAAGTAAGTACTACATTCCAATCTAAAAGTGAATATGCAAGAACATCTCCTTCGTGCACTGTTTCAAACGTTGGGTTTCATTTTTGACAGCCTTCGTATGTGTATTTATGTGCATGCGTGTGCATGTGCATTCACAGAAAAAAGAGAGCTTATCTATTTTGTTTAAACCTCATATTTTATGTAAAGACCCCAAATTCATTTCATTTCTGTGTATAGAAGTGAGGCATATACGTTGGATAGTAATTCATAAGAAGTGAAAAAATTTCACAAGTTGTGTAATCCACTCAATAGCAGTCATATAAACAAGATGGCTGATTATGAGAGGAGCTGTTTTAGAATGAAACTATCGTACGCATACTAAAAAGCTGGAATAAATCATCCTTTTCAATTCGAAGGCCTCCAAATTTTGCTTATTCTTAAACGAAGATTTGCACTCGAGGAAATATACTTAGGGCGCAAATTATACAAGCTATGCATACCACCGGAGATGGACTATACACATGATAAGAAAGGGGCGTCAGAGGATAGTTAATGCATTCGGAAAAGACTAGACAATGCTCAGAGAAGATAGAGAAGTTTGTCGGGGAGATTAGTAAGATGTTAGCGGAATCACGCTTGTCATGGAAGGCGATGAGAAATGTTTGATACTAATGAAAGTTCCCTTCTTCTCGAATACTGATAAGAGTCACTTATCTTCATAGTAAATGAGAGATTTGATCGTCTCTTCTGGAAATAAAAACGAATGTTCGATAAGAGAAATATGAAAAAAAAACGAAATAAAAAAAAGCTTGATCAATGAGGACGGAAAGGGGCTGAAAGATCCTGAAGAATCTTTCTTTGAGCAACCGAATGGAAGTCGTAAGAAAACATATAATTGAGATTCATTCATTTTTATCACTTTGAACTATATCACCATCCATCGATCAGCCTAAACAAAATATTAAGCCAGAGTTTTATAAGCCCTTTGTGGGCTATTTTTGTAATTATGTATCTTGTAACCATTTTAATATAGCTATTCTTTTATCGACGATTTCAAATGACAAACATTTACAGTCATTCAAATAACGTTAACATCTTTCAAAAATGCCGATTATCCGGCAATTATCCCGTTCAAACAATATCTTATCAAAATAATTTTAATTTATTTCATTGTGACATATGAATAGCAATAGAAAAAGTGTAGTAATTGATGACTAAGAATCCATGTATCATAGAAAAAGTGAAGAATCAATGCAAAAATCAATATATTGAGAATTAAAGGATCAGTGTATTAAAATAGTTCAATAAAATTAAACAAGAGTTTTACAAAATGCATTATAAACGTCGCCCTTACATTATTTCATCGATCACCATCAGAATTAATATTGATACAGAGTAATAAATTCCACACAGTTGGAGGGTAATTAAATCTACCAAATCGTCATTTTATTACATTGAAAGAATTTTTGCCATAAAAAATTGCCACTACAAAATACCCCTATCAAAATGATTATCTGACGAGTTTGCTTTACTACATACATGGATGTAAGAAAAAAGATGACCTTCAAAATTAATCACTATGCAGATCCCAACACTTCAAAAGTGAAATTGAATTTAACAAACAATGCTTCAAAGGGTTAACAGCTACGAAGTATTTTCACATGATTGGTTGAAGAATCAAGATAGAAGTCAAGAAATCTTCCAACTTGGGATTCGAACCAATTGAGAGGATCATATAGTTATGTATAAAGGAAAATAGTAAACAACATATCATTCAATATTAAAAAGCTAGGAAAACGGATGAAACACAGAACTAGAAAAAAACAAACAACATTTACAGAAATATCAACCTGATCATCAGACAGTGACAGAATGTATTGATTTATCAACACACAGAAAATAAAAATCAATATGCAATGGAAATCAATACAGAACACAGAGTAGACATAAATAAGGGAATAACATTTCATCAATCCAAATTCAGTCACTCATAGCGAACGATTGACCAATGAACCCCATTTTGTGTATAAAATAAAATCGCTGGAACGATCAGAGGGAAAGTAGAGATTAATTTGAAAGTTCTTTTTGCCTTTCTGTCAAAACAAAAAGATCCCTTAGTTCAATCTTTGGAACAGAGATCGTATATAGACAGGCTCTCCAAGGTAAAGGGTGCATGTGTTAGTCTCACAGAGATCTTCATCTTTATTTCTGATCTAAGCAATTTACTCATAACCATATGCTGAAGGGTTGAATAGATTCGATGAAAAATCAACCAAAATAAGAGCAAAATTATTAATCATCAACAATTCCCTCTTTCATTGAAACTGAGATAATATTTAGACTCAAAATGGGTTTCAATCGAATATACAATTTAACTACAGTGTAAAAAATTGTCCGTTTACTGAAAAATCTTTCCTGGAATTTCGAATGGCTGAAAGATTATTTTTCATTTCTTCACGTAATTTTTCTAGCACAGATCATTTGAAAATAAAAATTGAATTTAATCATGGATCCATAGAATTTTCCTGCCTCCCTTAAATACCATCGTCCAATAAATATGACATATACGGTATTCATGGCTCATCTCTTATCTATGAAGAGATGTAGGTATTTACTCATAACTTTTAGATTGATAGAAGCTGAACTTATGCAGTACATGGAGAAATTGCATACTATTAAAATATTTTCGATCAGTCTAACGCAGCCAAACAGCATTCACTTGGAGATGGACCATGGAATTTAGCATTTGTTGGAAACTTTCCTGGACAACATTTCCAAGGGCAGCCAAATCCTGTAAGGAAATGATGAACTGCAACTGTAGAGAAGGGTGCATACTGTCCTGAAAGTGTTTCAATACAGCATAGTCATACACTGAAATCTGCCATGGTGTATAGCATACCGTCGTTCAGAATGGTTGATAATACTCTATGACGATCAGCAGACAATCCATTCTGAAGCTGCTTTTCCAATTGCCTTCATGTAATGTGTAGATAGATTGTGTTTATGTATTGTGGATATATATTACTGTAATTTGGTTAGGTGAAACAGTGCAGTGTCATAAATTGTATTTATTTCTTTGTGATTATACATTGTATCCATAGATAGGATTATTACATCATGTGCAAGCCTACCAGTAATTTATCACTGTTATTTTGGAATAAATATGGCAGCCAGTGTTTTGGTAAAGTCTTTTGAGTCTCGTTTTTATTGGGAAGAAAGTTAACTGATCTACCATTATTTAGGTTTCCAAACTTAGTACTTGTTTTGACTAATTCTGGTGGTATTCTATCAAATCCATTTTGCAAAGTTTTTTCCACAATGCAGCCATTTTGTAAGTATGGCGGCTGCAGTTTTGGTTTGATCATCTTTTTTTTTATATGAAAGAGCATTTCAAGAATGTACATCCACAACGTGCATGTTTTCGCTCGGTCTCATCTTTTGAACAAGCCTGGATTGAAAAACATCATCTCGTCGCGGAACCTGAGGGGAGCAACGATCCCACTAACGCGAGCTTTAGAACAGAAGGACATCTATTTTCAGTGAACTCACCAATACACTGAAGCCAAAAGGCCAGCAAAATATCAATACAACCTCAGAATAAACCAGGAATATCGTTAAAAAAAAAACCTGCGAGAGAGAAGATTGGAGAAATCGAACCAAATAAAACCACCTGAAACAAAAAAAAGACAACATAAGATAGACAACGGCCAATATCGAGGAGATTTTCAGAATAAATTTAAGTTTTAAAACTATGAAAATAATTGCCGTTTTCAAAAGTGACGAAATTTTGACAGAAGAATAACATTGATTATCCAAATACAAAATTTGAAAAAAATAATCGAAAATATGATGAGTTGTATACAAAAATCAGATATATTTGGTCCAAATTCTGCCATGTATCATAGGAAGAAACTTCTTACAACGTATCGATTATTTGTGTACATACTACGTATACCAATAGTTTCTCGGATTTTATTATACAAGTCAGGATTTTCATACTGAAACTTATATTAACTGATCGATAATAATGAAATACTCCAGGATATTTTTCAGGATATATTTATATTCATGTGATGAATATACCTGTGATTTTGTAAATGTGAGTTTCAGCTTATAACATCCGTTCCATTCGGGGTGTTAGGTTTTATTATGCAACTCCGGTGTTGTTCACAATATCGTGCAAAATATGGATACAAGTAGAGTTATTGCTATGTATTTTTATTTCAGATATTTACAGATTACGAAGAAAAAAAGCTTCGGTATAATAAGAACGAAAAAATTACTGGTTTAAAGGATGTCACAAAAAGAGATCTGAAAAAATTCAAAATGTAATGAGCAAGAGGAGCAAGTTTACCGGCAACATAATTTTTGCAGGAGTTGCATTTTCAAAAAGAGAAAAATATTCAGAATACTAAAACAAAGACCAAAGACATGAAATTAGCACTTAGAGTGAATATCACAAAAAGAAACGTGTAATTTTGGCTGAGAACTACATGAGCAGCAGTAACTTTAGTGATAATTGTAAATATACATGGAAGGGATTTGATGGCTAGGCTAGAGGGTGGGTCCTTCATAGAAATATAATCCTACACAAAGAAAAGAACAAGGCAGTTGGAATAATGTTTTTGGCTAGTATTGTAGACAGTGAAATTATACGTCTCTTCAAAGTAGATTATGTTGTCAAGATAAATGCAGTGACTTATTGTGAGTTTTTGGACGTCTCTTGAATAGAAAAGGTCACAGCGAACAAACTTCAAGTTAAAGAGCATGTTTATCCACGACATTGATCCTCCCCATTCTGCAAAACAGACTCGTGCCCACTTTGCCAAAAAGCTTTCAAAGATAGCAAATTAATCGAATAACCCTCAGTCTCCCCAGATAATAATCAGATGAAGAAAAACTTTTGGCCCATTGTTAAATAGGGTAAGTATAAGAATGAGAATGAAATACTATATTCAAGCAGATAAAATCTTTGGAAGTCATAGAAACTACAGCAAGTATTGTTAAAGCCAATACGAAAAAAAGAGTCAACAAAACAATGAATATATTTCTGAATTTTTGAGATGAGGTATTATTATTATTTCTATTGATATTCAGACACATAGCACAGTGGTTACAGCATCAGACAAATTACTGTAAAGTAATCTGATGGTTCTAGGTTCGATCTTAGTACGAGACAGTATAACAATACTACTAATGCTAAGAGGAGAGTACGGTCAATATACCCCCGTCGGATAAATAAAAGGTTCGGTTCGTTACTTCCCCACATCTACCAGACGAAGGCCGTTGAGTGCAACGGCCGAAACGTTGCATGAAAAACAACCAAGATGAGGATGGTCCGAATATCAATGGAAATAGAACGATGAATACACTAATGGAGGTTATAGAATGTTAAGGGGTAAACATAATCAGTTATATAGGATGTTGTGGTAATCAAATACATGTTTTCTCGTCTTACATCTTTTGAATTTATTCCTGAATAAAAATGTATTTGTCATTTAATTTGTTTGCATAATAGAACCTAACACCCTTGAAACAAGTTGATATCAATATATGTAATTAAGATTTGTGTTATAAGGTGAAAAGTCATGTGGTATATTGCTCATATAAGCTCAAGTATATCCTGAAATATTACCGAAATCGGTCGGTTAATACACATTCATGGTGGGAAAATAAAATTGCATGATAGAGCCTTATACATTGGATAGATATATGTCACAGAGTACATGTAGTGTGATGTTATACTTCACCCAGGGGCATAAGTACGGAATGAACATATGCAACAAAGCAAAAACAACGGAAAGAATGGGAACATTTCCAAGACTAATCAAAAATATATACTCTTATGTTTTCCAAATCAGATTCTTTGAAAAAATAGAAGTGGAGATACTTTATCTGTATTTTTGAATCTGGTTTCCTCGGTTATAGTTTTGTGAAGAAACGGATCAAGTTGATTCCAGCTTTACCCCCAAAACGTAATAGATTTTATTGGACAAATATAAGTGGAATAGATTATAATGCCACATCTCTTTCTCTCTCTTTCTCTCTTTCTCTCTCTCTCTATCTATCTATCTATCTATCTATCTATCTATCTCTTTATCTATCTGTCTGTCTCTCATTTTCCCCTTTTCTCTCTTTCACTCTCTTTCTCTCTCTCCCACACTCGCTTTTTGATTCGTTCTTTTTTTTCACTTCATAATTCCTGAAATATTTCGCTACCCATTGTTCATGTGACAGAATTTGGATTAGGGACGGGATTCATTAAGCAAATTATTTCTCAGCCTCTTCCTCCTTCCCTGGACCCCAGTCTCCTATACTTTCCACATCTCCTACATCCAACGACTCAGCTTGATATACCATGATCACAATTTTTTTCCTACTTAAATTAATGATTGTTTCTTTGCTTTACGCCATTTAGTCTCATGTAATTTTCTTTTTTAGAAAACGTCAACTTTTGGATTGAAGGGGGAACCTGAGGACAAAAGAAAAAAAAGGCTTTTATGTGGGACGTGCGACACTTTCTCTAACCCGTGTCGTGAGTTGTCATCAGATCACGACCTTAGACAAAAACATCGCCAGAAGAAGTGACACTGAAAACCATGTGACATTAAGCAATATTCGAAAGCCGAAAGTTTTGAAAACCGCCTAAGGCTTGTTAGTTATTTTGATATCCGTGTTCTTTTTTCTTTTTTTTTTTTTTTTTCGTATTAACACACGGGAATTTTGGATGAACTTGTTTATTCTTTTGTTAAAAAAATTGAACAGGAGTTGAGCGTATGAAAGGCACTAATTCCCCGTGAAAGGCTGCTTTTGGAATTCACTCTCAACTTGGGGAATTTTTCTTTTGTCACTGATTTTGGGAAATTTTCATTTACCCTCCATGAAAAGAACTCCAAAGTCAGAGGCATAGAATAAAACCGACCAACAAACAAACAAAGGGTATGGACTTTTATATGATAAGATGCCTCTAGAAAAAGCTAAAGAATTATAACAGATTGAAGAATCAGTTTGAACTTCATTTATTACTATTCACCAATATTCCAACGACTAAAAACATATCTCAAGAAGCGTTGGCGCCATTGTTATAGCCCTTTGTTCGCATTTAGTGACTTTTTGCCAGAAAAAAAATTTTTGAGGAGCTTTCAAAGGAAATTGAAAACTCGTCTTGCAGATATTAGTCTTTTTCCTTGCTGGCTTTTTGAAAACTACAAAACAATGCAAAGATTCTTTTTTTTTTAGCCGTTTGAACTCATGGAAATTATCAGTGAATTTTTTTTTTCTTCATTATTCTGAACTGGATTAATTTGGAAAACTATCCGTGATTACTTATAAAAGACAGCATCTTGAATTTCCTCTCAAATTTAGTGAATTATTTGGCTTTTTTTTTACTCGTTGAAGAATTAATAAAGAATAGTGATTCCTAATGAAAGATCGTTTCTAGACTTAACTATCAACTTTGGAAATTTCTTAGTCTTTAACTTTTAGTTTTTTTTTTCAGAGAAATTACAAAAAAACATCACCCAAGGCTGTGAAATAAATACCACCGTCATTCTAGGATCATTTGGGGATCGTGACAAATGCACAATTGGTTGCATAGTCCAGCAAGTGATATTCATTAATGATAATGATAATGATTATTGTTTGATTCATGTGGTTGAAGATGTCGTTGTGTCAAATCGTCAGTTAATCAGGTTCAGAACATGACTCTTAAGGGAAACTAAATAAATGCTTTGCCTTGCAAATACCTGAAGCTAGAAATCACTTCACAAACACAAACCAAACATAACTCTCAATCGGAAATCATTTCCGGATCCACCCATTGATTTGATCTTTTCTTTCTTATTCCGTTGCTTGCCTTATCAGAAAATTACTATTCAAGTTCATTTAGATCATTTTAGATATTTTGTGGACAAGCATATAAAAAAAATCCACCCTCCCAAAAATACATTTTGGTAATTATCTATCTACAGTGTGTTCAAAAGTATCTGATATATTTTGAAAAGTTAATTGTAGCATCCTCGCGCATTTAATGCATATCATTCTTTTTGTCTCTTAGTTTTTTGAACGATGGCATTGGAAGAACAGAGAAAATAAGAAAGAACTGAAGAGATGGAAATTTCTTCTTTCACCTGGAGTTTGTGAGATCGTCATGAACATCTTTGCTTTTTTCATATCGACTCAAGCAGAACACTTCCTAAATCAAGTCAACTTCTTCCACACTCATTAGTTGTCTGTTTCCCCCGGTTGAACTTTCAAATAGAGATCCGCTTATCTCTCCACAGAAACAGGCATCGGATAGTCAATGATTTCATCCTTAACTCGCCTTTCAAAAATTAAACCGTGAATAATTGAGCCGTTAGTATTTGAACAGTAAATAACTGTCCTGAATAGTCAATGAATTGCAGCGTTCAACAAAAGAATTCATGTTGTCGTAAGAATTGACAATGCAAATCATGTCACATTATGCAACTGTGAGTTCCAAGATCCGCCCAAGGCTAGTTAGTAATTTTGAAATCCAAATTTCACGCCATTATGCAAATTCTCTCTAACGAATTTCAGTTTTTATACCATTCATCATTATTCAAGCCACTTCTTAAGACACGCTGTCGCCATTGTCAGAGTTGCGTGTGCCATTTTGTAACTTTCATAGCATGAAAAACTCGTTGAGAATCCATCAAGGATAATCAAAGATGGAATTTTTTTTTTGTTTTGTTTTTTTCAAACTGCCAGAGAATCGAAATCTTTCATTTGAACTTATATAATTTTTAGGGATCCTATTTATTTCTTCAACGATTCTTGACTGGAGGAGTATGTAACCCCATCAGTGAATCTTCATGAAAGGATCCTTCTAGGATTTCCTCTCCACTTTGAGAATTTTTTTGTCTTTAATTTACTTTTGATGATTGAACAGGAAATGTAAGATAGAGACGTGACTTATATTTCCTAACTCGTGTTTCCAGTGATGACTCGATGATTATGATCGAGCTGATGTCAGCAAGGTTGAACTTACGACCGGTGTCATTATTGACTTTCAACCTTTACATGGGTTTGAATGACGAAGAAAGTATATCGATTCATCTTAGTTTGGCGTAAGAAAACATTCTTAGAGTACTCAGTAGCGGTTGAACTCTTGCTATACAGTCTCCAAAATAGTATAATCAACGTAGTACCATAACACTTTTCTTTCGATAACCTAAACTAATTCTGGTGTATGAGTATATCTTTCAAACACTGAGTTTACTAATATGAATTTTCTGGTCACTTGAGATACGGATATTTTTCATTGGTGTCTTTTCAGTGGAAATCCCGTCAGCCATTCGAGGATATTGCTTGCTTTGCCTCCTCAAGTATCTACAAATATTTTTCAATCATTATCCGATTAATCACCCGGGGAAAGAGAACCCGGGTAGAGATATTTATTCGAGATGTCTAGTCAGCTGTCCCCAATGGAGGGTAATACGTTATTTTCTTGAGTTCACGGTCCTCTTTTCAAAATCCCATCAGCTTCTCAACAAACAATAATACATTAATCTTTTACGAGCTGTTATTCACTAAGCTCAGCACAGTCTGGCATAAGATCATACGCAAAAAAGTAAGAGTGGATTTCGAACCATTGCTCAATGGCAATGTTCCCAAAAAGTTTATTTAATAATGATTACCAATTAACTTTGCTTGGTACGGCAAAGATCCACAGTTGATAGTCACAAAGTGAAGATCGAATACAGTTGCACTGGGATGCGAGACTATGTTGTTAAACATTATTATTTGAAAGATGTACTTGGCAGCGTCACCGAACACCTCAATCTCTCCGTCTTTCCCTGTGTCTCCGTCACTCACTGTCTGTCTTTGTCTCTGTCCCTCACTTCCTCTCTAACAGACCATATATATATATATATATATTGTGTGTGTGTATAGGAGTATATGTATGTGTATGTATATTAAAGTTGTATCAATCTACAAGCACACAGACAAAGATACAAACGCACTCACATACGTACGCACACAGAATATGTTTATTTAGTTGCTCGTTTGCTCTTTTCTTTGTTCCAGCACTCTTAGGCATAATAGTTTTTTTAACACACCCTAAAATCGGCACCAGTATTCCACTAAATTTTTTTCTTCTGGGAAAAAAAAAACTTTTATGACCTTTTGGAAGCTTTATTCTGACCGGTTTATTTGCATTAATGTCCCAGTGCCCCTGACTGTATGGTTTTGTCTACAGACCAGAAAATTGGCGTCAGTACAGAACTAAACCCTTCCTGAGAATGTTATTTTTTTCTCCAAAAAATGCTTTTTGGACTTTTATTTTGACGGGTTCACAAATAACATCAATTTTTTTTGCAAAATCTAGAAACATCTAGATTCTCCAGTATTTTTTACTCTATTGTACGTTTTCTCGTGGACATCATCGGCGATGTAATAAACAAAATTTACTCCGACTTTCTTAGAATTTCTTGATAGCACGGTGGTACAATTGTTCACTGTGACGGTGAGTTCTTTTGTTTCTCTTTTTTAAAATTTTTGGCTACTAAATTTACTTTCACATGGTCTCAAAAAGACTTGCCACCTCTTTGCTGAAAATTGGTGAGTAATGTGGCCTTTTGGTAAACATATGGCAGATGATGGTGACCTCTAAAAGTTAATTTGTGCTCAATTCAACTCTGGCATTGTAAAATGTAACAACCCATCTTAAGATTGCACATTAGTGCACGAGAGTAAGTGTATCCCAGATGATCATTAAATAGCCAACGATGACCACTGGTGACCAATAAAAGTCAATATAAGGTCAGGTCAATTGAGGCATTTTTAAATGTAACGGATACATCTGCAATGTACGAGCTTTCAATCTATATACAAGGAAAAATTGACCTAAAGAATAATACTGGAGAGATGTTGTTAACATTAGGTGACCCCCTTATTGTCGTTATAAAGTCGGGTCAATCTTAGCATTTTCTAAAATGGTCAGTTATGGCATTTAAAATCTAACTGAGACGGCAGCACCCTTTTGATTTGTGTACCTTGAGCCAATGATGAACATATGAGTTTTGATGACTTTTTGTGAACTTCAAACGTCATATTTGTGTCAAAGTATCTATAAAAGTCAACATAAGATGGGGGAGATATTGGCATGTTCAAAAAAGATCAATTGGGGTATTTTAAAATCTAATAGAAACAGTTGCACTCTGTGGGCTTCACATTTGGGTGGAATATTAACATGAATGATAGTTCGAATATATAATAGGCGATGCTGACCTTTGCTGATCTCTAAACGCAAATTTTGGGTCAGGTTAATTTACAATTTTTTGAAAAATTCCTGAGTTTGGCATACGTTAAAATTTATTACTTTTTCCTTTGGCAATATATATATATATATATATATATATATATATATATATAGATAGATAGATAGATAGATAGATAGATAGGTAGATAGATGGATAGATAGATAGATAGAGAGAGAGAGAGAGAGATAAAGAGAGAGAGATACAGGGGAGAGAGTGAGTGAGAGAAAGAGGGAGAGAGAGGGAGAGAGAGGGGGGGAGTGGGAGAGGCTGAGACAAGAGACAGACAGACAAAGAGAGCAACAAGCATGGTAATTAAGTGCTCTCTAAAAATAAGTGTTTGATGGTTGGTGGTGAATTTGATGCGATTTTAAGAACAGGCCCATAATCTCTAGGCAATATCCCCGATTGGGAAGGGTTGACGGGATGATTTCCCGTAGAAATATATTTGACTTACATTTCCTCACTCTGTATCAAACAGTTGTTCTAGACTATTTGTAGATACTGATGAAAGTACTGAAAGCAATCATTGTCATGGATGGAATTAGAAGGCATTTCTTCATCCTTGGCCTTTTTAAAGCGATTGGTGTACTGGATAGGCTGACGTGAAATTTTGACGATATGACACCACTGAAAACATCTATGTCTGTAATGATAATAACTTCCAAGTAGAAACTCAGTGAATCATCAAGGTTTGAAAAACGTACTCTTGTATCAGAATTGGTTTGGGTTTGTATTTACTGATCAGATATAAATTGAACAATTAATCACAGTTGAATTATTGAAATGCAAATTAAATTTTGAAGCGCTCAGTAGATAACAGCTAGATGCATATTGCTCGAGGGAAATCAGTAAATCTTTATTTGAAAATGTTACCGGGGAAAACTGACAACATATGGTTTTAGAAGAAGTTGATGATTTGAGGAGTGTTCTGCGAGAGACTATATAAAAAGGGGGGGAGGTGTCCATAATGGTCTTACAATACCCAGGCTAAGAAAAATATCTTCATCTGTTCATTTCTTCCTGATATTATCCCTTCTTCCAATGCCGTTGAATCTTTTCATTCAAAAAAAAAAAAAGTCAAAAACGATGAATTATATTCATTGAATATTTACAAGACTCCTAATTAGGGTCAAAATGACTGGAGTGATAAAAACGATGCTAATCGCTGTTCCGTTGAGCAAAGTGTTCAAGGGGATTTGTTTAATAAAGATAAGCGATTAGATTCGGTAAAAAAAAAATACAGTGTCAGTGGTCGCTCAGTGAGGGTTGAACTTATTATAGTTATACTGGGATGCAAGACTACCTTGTTTAATCGATGCTTCGTATTCTGAAAGATATTGGTTTTTAACATTATCCAACTCATACCCTCTATGTAACTAGACCCCCCTCTCTCTCTCTCTCTCTCTCTCTCTCTCTCTCTCTCTCTGTATGAATATATATGTATATATATACATATATATATCACTTCCATCCTTCCCCCCTCTCTCGCCCTCTCTCCCTCTCTCCCTCTCTCTTTCTCTTTCTCTCTCTCTCTCTTTCTCTCTCTCTCTGTATGAATATATATGTATATATATACATATATATATATATATATCACTTCCATCCTTCCCCCTCTCTCTCCCTCTCTCCCTCTCTCCTCCTCTCTTTCTCTCCCCTCTCTCTCTCTCTCTTCCTCCCTCCCTCTGTTATTGTTTCGGAAGTGGACACATATCTCATGATAAGTGTTCCTACAAAAATATTTACTCCACTATTAATATAACTTAGGGAAAAGCAATCAAGCAAACCGTGAGAATCCACAATAACAACTATAACTGATTAAAAATGAACCAAAATATTTCAGCAAAACAGAATCATTTCATTGGTTTCTCAGAGCTGGAATAATGTAAAACAATTACCTGCATTTTTTCACCTTCTGTCTTCCATTTGTATTAGCTAATGGTAGAGCTTGTTTGCCAGGATACAATACTGTTATTTACACCGTTTCAAGACAAGGCCACGAATAGGGAGCACCCAGTAAAAACTGAATTAATCCATAACCTTGACTGACCATCTTCTGACTTCACGGTCGGTCAGTCAGGGTGCGAAGTCTTGGGGGTCATTTGACCGAGCAAGATTTTTCAAATATAAATCGGACATTATGGGAAAAAATGCATCTAACAGAATGAAACTGCCCCAAAATTCCCTGATATGGAGTCAGATTTTACAGAAATAACTGACATTTCAATGTGTTCTCTGGTGGTGGAACTAGGAGAAATAAATTATGACAGAAATTCTCACAAGCTGAGATGAGTCAGGCTTGGCTATTTTGGTAACTGAGCAATGATTACCAAAGAAGTCTTGCATGGCAGTATTACTGTATTAAGTTCACTAGCTCTAGATAATTCTATTCTTTGAGGAGCAAAGGATTTCAGCTTGTGTGGCATGCCGGCAACTCTGGGGCTGGTCTTGTGAAGGTCCAAACTTTCCGCCATTTTCTCCTTCTTTATTATTTCTATCAAGTATTGTTGTAGATGTGTGAAGAGAGCAACGACTGCCTTGTACCTACCCCTTCTCAGTCTTCATAATGTTACTGATAGATGCTTCTTCTTCATCCTTCTTCATCTTCGACATTTCGACATCACCTAAAAGAAACATGCCAAAGAAAGGGTACTGAAATCATATTTCTCTAAAGTTCCAAATGTGAACAAAAACAGCCAAGAAAATCAGCATTATTAGCATTTACAGCTTTCACTTCCTCATTAATATCATTATGGATCAAGTTTATGATTTTATGATGTGTACTAGTTTCACATAAGATGTCTGGTGGCTATTGATGAAGACTGGGTGTCAGCTAGTGTTTTGAAATATTTAGCCCCTTCCTAGGTATCGTTACAGATCCCATGAACGCCATGATTAAACCAGTCTCAATTGTCCCTGAAATCTCGAATATATCCATTTGATTTTATCATTTTAGGCATTACTCCAAGTGCAATAATTATAGGTACGACTGTCATTCTCGTATCTGATAGTTTCTCACGCAATTTTTCATTTTTTTTTTTCAGCTTTTGGTTCCCTGGTGCAACCACAGCTACATTTTGGCAGGTCCTTGTTGTCTCATTTACGACTCTCCAATCCAGTCATCTTGCTTTGGATAGTGGGTTTAGATCTTAAGGTCCAAGGATATCGAATTCCAATTCATTTTCTTAGAATCTCGAAGACGATCCCCAGTACATGACTTTCCCAACCCGTCGTACCTGATTTTGTAATCTTTTGGGGCCAACTTTCTACAATCATTTACGATATGGTCAACATTTCGTATTTTTTCCTTGATAAAATCAATATTTGTAGTATTTCTGTTTGTTTTTTTTTTTGTTTTTCTTTCTTTTTTGACTTTGATATACTTGGTTCATTTGCTTTGGGCTGCAATGAAACAAGGTTACGTTTCTCTTTTAGTGTGTCTTTTGCATTACTCTGTTCATAACAATTTTAAATATTTCAAAAGTTGCCTTTGAGGATTCGTCTCTTTCTATCTTTCTTTTGTGTTTTTCCAATAGCCGTACTCCAGGCCCCACCTAGGAGTTCCCCCGGGTGCCCAAGCAGAACATCGTTTCTTTTAGAAATATACTGACATCTTATTGATTGAAGTTTAAAATAATGTACTGGAATGAAAGAAAAACCAGACAATCCTGACAAAGCAACTGAATTTCAGATAATCAGTTGACGATTATAACTTATTCAATATAATAACTAAAGAAAGAGTCCATTTGCATTACCGAACAGCCTTACTGGCATGGACCTCTAGCAATTCGAGCTCTAAGCAACACTTCATTTTGCCAGTATCCTTTTATCACTTACTGTTACAAACCGTTTTCATGTTAAATTCTTTGCTCTCTTATGTTTAACGAATCGTATTTTAACCATCCAAATGGATGCTATAAGTCCTCTGGTTCCTTTTCTTACATATTTTTTGTAAGTAATTATCATATCAAAGGTGTTGAAACTTTGGCACCGTCATGCATTTCCAGGTCTGTTGATCCATTGATGAGAGAGGGGTCTTACAATATTTAATAACCAATTTGGGATCCACAAAGGTATAACTATATTTCTGTTAGCTTGATGAGTAGACTGACCTTTCGAAAGTGAGAATTATTATTAAAGGCAATGACATAAATTGAGATTTGAGGGGGTGAAAGAGGGAGTAGGGGTAACTCCTTGAGGGATCATTTAGTGGGTTTTGCTTCCGTATAATTTTAGAAGAAATGCTGTTGATTATCTAATATTCATGAAGCTTTTTATGGTCACCTTCCATTAGGGTCCATGGGGCTATTTAAAATTGCCCCTTCTCTCAGCCATTACCCTGTTTGGAAAAAGTTCCAAATACCTTTCTAACTTTACTACTATTATACTCATACCGGTTTTTTTTTATCATATTTCTATTTATTTTTTCTTTACAGTCTCCCTATTCTCTTAAGAGATTCTTTACTTGTTCTTTCATTTCCACTTCTTTTATAGAGTCACTGTAAGGCACTCCAAAATGGCGCTTTTTGAGGAGGGGGTCAATGCTTTAATTGATTACTTGCCTAGACATTCAATTCTTTTTGCTCACAGTTTTTTTTCCTTCATAATTATGGAATGTGTTCCAATACTGAATTCTATCTTTTACTCTCAACTAGAATTACTAACTGCTCTAATCTATGATTCAATTTTTTGTTGTTGTTTTTTTTTTCTATTTACCATTGGTGATTACTTTTTCCGTGGGGTTTACTTATCCCTGTGTGCAATTTCCGAAAATTATATTCGTTGATACTGTGACTACCACAAATTACAGTGGAGACAAGGAGTCTCCCTGAAGATTTGACTTTTGATACTTATCACCGTTTTGGTTCTCCCTTAGGTGGTCGAGTCCACTTTCCAATTCTTTGGAGAACTAGATTGGAGTTTCTTGTGGTAATTGCTCACATCTGCAAACGAAATTTGAAGAGATATACCTATTCACTCGTGTCAGTCTATTTGTCCATCCGTCCGCCTGTTTGTCCACAGATCTCGAGATATTCCCAATGAATGTCAATAAAACTCACGATCCAATTCCTGGGTGGATTAAGGAATATTTTATCTTTATCATCATTTTAATATCTCCCAAAGAATGAATTTAATGAAATTTCATAGAGAAGGATACGGTAAATTTGGGGCTGGGGCGAATCTAAGAATCTATTTCAATTGGGATATATGTTATGATATTTTTTTTATTTGCTCTTTATCTGTCCAGACAAAATCGAAGTATCACATTGGATGGAATTATTCACAGTTACCTCCACCTCATCTCAGTTATATATGAACTGATTTTTATTCAGCTTTTAGTTGTAATGGTGTTGAATGGGATATGCGCTCTCTGAGTTCTTTGTAGTTGTATTTATTTCAGTTTTAGGCGTTGCGCATCGCATATTCTTGTTTTAATTTGATAAGCCATGTTAAGTCAAGTTTTTTTACAAGGTAAAGTTATCATGAAGATTGGAAGATAATATACTATAGTAGATAAGTCTGTAAGACGAGCTTGCCAATCATTGCGCTTGGGTATGTGCAGGCGTTACTTATTGAGACACGAACATTTTTACTGTTTTCACTGTTGATTTATGTCAGAAAACTGTGATCATGGAACAAACTTTCACAACTTTTATAACCAACTTCTTTTTCTCCGTTAACTTTTGAATGGATATTAATGATTCATTCAGAATAGTCTGTCTGAACTGTCAATTCTGTTGACTGATTCGCTCCTAACTTCTAGCCTCTGTTTCTCTCTATTTCTGTCAATTTTTCCCCTCTCTTTCTTTCTCTCCCACCCCTTCTCTTCCAATATAAATACGGATGTATGAATATATATATATATATATATATATATATATATATATATATATATATATATATATATATATATATATATAAATATATACTTATGCATTCATATATATTTTTGTATGAATATACATGTATATATATATGTGTGTGTATATGTATACATGCATACATATGTATATGTATACATATATATAAATACATGTATGTATGAATATACATATATATATATATATATGTGTGTGTGTGTGTGTGTGTATGAGTGTGTATGTTTATGTATGTATGTATATTAAGAACCGTCAACAAAAACTGCCTACATATGGCTTTAGTTTGGTCTGGCTTGTTTATTGGCTGGCTCTATACGAAGCATGAGTTTTGGGACTGAAATTCTAAACAATCACACCTCATTATGACTAGAAAAAAAAAGTTTATTTTTTAAACCCAACCACGAGTAAATTTTTAGTTGAGTATTAAATTTGCACTGTTCGTTAATGCAAACTTGGTCCCAAGTCTGAGTCTACCTCTTTTCTTCTAAAAGTCAAATTGTTTTCTTGATCAGTGCTAAAAATAAAGGCGTGGAAAATAACCAGTTCATTGACACTTCTTTCCTAATTTGATCACCCTAAACACGGCATGCTGCTAGAAGTCATTGATCGAAGGGCTGATAACCAGACCTGAACATGTGAATCATTCTCTTTCTAATCTCTCAATTCACGATGTGCTTGAGCTCTTGGCATTCTGTACTCGTTGAACTCAGACATTGGTACCAACAAAGATGATATCTCATCGTTATACGGAACAAACCATCAATTTTTCAAGTTTTTTTTACGTATTGGTTTAGTAGACATGCAGTCAATTCGCAGACTGAAAAGCCATAACAAAACCGAGGAAAGTGTTGCTGCCCCCCAGTGACTCTTCGGTTTTGATAGTTCCTGCTTAAGTGTTCGTGTAAATAAACAATGTGTTGATCTATTAGATTTCTTAGCTTAAAGTTCTCCATTGAGACGGTGATTATCATCACCAGAAAGCACTCAAAGTGTGCATATCCTTGAAAAACACAACGCACTGTGAAGGAACCTGAATTATTTCACTACATATACAACCACCATGAAAGGGAGGCAGCTGTGTTCTAAGATCCGATATCCAGGACTATTGTGTGTATATCTTTTTAATATATAAAAAAGTACTTTTCAATTGAGTTAATCCCAAGATCAAACTCCCAGTTCAACAAATTCCTTTTTAGTCAATGACCAATCCATTTGCAAAATTGTTTGGAAACTTTTGGATATATTATGTGGGAGTATAGCTACGATGCAGGGGAGAAATTGGGAATTTCTCCATATATCTTAAAACTGGATCAATTCCTCCTCGTCCAATGGCCGACCTCATTACAAAAAGTCATCAAATTTCATTGAAAACCTCTGGAGATATCGTATGGTCTGACTGACTGACAAATGAACATAAAGACAAGTAGACGGACATGAATGAGTGCATATACCTCTTTTGATATGAATTAAACTGTTAGCTCTCTCGCTCCCCGTAAAGATTTTCAAGTCGCTTGGTTTCCATTATTATAAATTTCTAAGCATTTTTTTCGTCTGAAAGATTTACAATAACAACAACGATGACAACAACAGAGTATTAATCAGAATATCAAAACAACTCAATTGAATTTTTTTTTTTCATCAATCAATATCAAATTAATTCAATTAAATATTGTTCATTTTTTTGTCAATCAATTTTTCCTCTATTTTTCTCTGTTGTAATTTTCTTATTGCACGATCCAGAATGTGACAAAACAATAACTAAAACAGGCATTAGAACTGTCAACATAGGTTTTATCAATTTTTAAATAGGTCTAACTTGCTGGCTGGGTAGGAATGCATCAGAAGTGATGCTAGAGCAGTAGTTTCGAAACTAGGGTCTGTGGACAACTAGGGGTCCTTCGAATGATGATCTAGTGTCTACAGCAGTGTTCCTTCTGAACCTATCATTGCAAATCTTGTGCCAAAGAAACATCATCCAACACGTTGTTGTCAAAAACATGATTATTGTTCACAGTCCTGTACCATATATTAGGATTTGAATAAATGTAATCTATTTTACAGATCAAGGGTTGCCTTTTATTGTATTTAATTAATCATTATGAAAAGAGTAAATGCTAAAAATAAGGATCCACTAAAATATTTCTTTCATAGGGAAGGGGGTTCCTTAAGTCGCTGAAATAACGAAACCATTGGGCTGGAGAACTGAAGATTCAAATATTTACTCCTTAAAACTTTTTTGGAATTACCTTTTTGAATAGGCTTTTAGTGGGGAGGGGTCATTTTGCGATATAAATCAGTGATAAATTTGCCTGGCTGCTTCCATGCTTTTTTTTTCTGAAAATCAAGACACTTTAGTCCTCAAAAAAAAGTGGGAGGGGTAACTTATGAATTTATCACCTCTTTTTTATTTCTTGAAATTGATCTGCCCCGAAACAGTTATAAATGTTCTTTGCTATATTAACAGTAAATTTGTATTTTGTGTCAGTATGTTTACACGATAATTGGAAAGGCTAACGCAAGGTATTGTAAACTAAAGATATTGTATCAATTTTGGGTAAACATGGAATTGACACATTAGTTCAAGATCAATAAGTTCATGTATGTCTATGACCCAACAGGCAGAAAGAGAGGAAGGGAAGATTTGAACACTCGATCACAGAATTAGCTGATCTGCCGTGAGTGTATGTGTGTTCGTTTGCTGACTGCAAATATTATGGTTACAATCATTCGTACTACTGCTGTCATGGTGATGATTAATTTTGCTCTCATTTTATCTTAGTTGCTTTCTATTCACAAGGCTCAGGTCGTTGCATTCTACAACAGTTGAAATAAGCAGTATGAATAAAAAATAAAGAAGTAGCCTCCGAAAATAATCGGAGTCCTATTCAATATCCTTGGAGCTCATCACGCATGGATTTCAGGAATGAAATTTAGCAAAGAGGGCTAATGGAATGGCAAAATTTAATAGTCATATAAGTGCAACTGACTGATTTGCCTCCCCCTCAACGTAAACCTTCGTAGCCGAGTTTGTGAAGGTGACGTGGCATCCATTATCCCAAAATCATTTTAAATGGTATCATTATCTCCGTTGTTTTCATCATTACTTCTCGGTATTTTGGAGTACCAGATTATCTGGAACACTTTTTAATCCAGACAAAATCATGAGTGGACATTTGGATTTTTCGTTGTTTCTCACAAAAGTAAATGCATATGAAACCTCTGTTTTTCAGTCATATCCAAGAATAATGTTTACTGAAGTTACATTACACCATCGTTCAAATTCTAATGATCAGTGTATAACCTGCCAAATGCATGGTCTATCATGCTGCTGTATAAACATCTAGTAATCCTGACAGTCAGCCTTTTCAAGACCTTCTTTATTAATTGTACAGTACCAGAAAGTTCATCAATCGATTAGTTAGGTTTGTTTTTGTTAGTAGTGTGATAAAAAATTGTTTACACTGAGCTTTATCTTCAAATGCTTGCAGAATACTTCACTGCGCCAGAAAACCAACATTGGAAGAAATTAATCGTTTGTAATCCTTTGAGCTAGCTTACTACATTCATTTATGATATGGTTATTGTTTACTGTTTTTCAATCTTTATCTATTTTGGCTTTGATATAATTGGTCTTGATTCATTTCTGGGATGTAATGATGGATTCGTTTTTCTTTTAGATTAACTAAGCAATTGCCTGGGTGCTAAAATCTGATCGTACTACGAAGAATCTGAATAACTTTAAAATGATTTGTTATAGTGATAGACTTGATGATGCAGAGAACAGATGTCAATGTTGATGATGTGAATGTCGACAAAAATGTGTTTCATTAAAAGAATGAGAAAACTTTGTTCTCACAAGAATCAACAACGCTTTGGGTTTTGTAGGAATTGCACTCTTTATCCTGCAACAACCCAAACCTGTCCCCTACCCCCCCTTCTCCCACGAGTGAGATCGTTTTACAGTTGAACTTGGGCGCTGAATACACTGACGCCGGTCCCGCTGGCCAGACAACATTTATTTACAGGGATAAATTGTCTTCAGAGGCAAATGTCATCAAAGGAAATAGCAACTTGATACGAATGGAAAGGGAATGTGTGGAAACAGATTCTTTGGAATAACAAGTGGACGTAACTACGACGAAAGATGTGACGAAAAGACATGAGTGGTTTTTAGAAAATGTTCTGTTCTCTTTCTCTCTTTTCTGAAGAGATGAAGAGTAAAATAAGATCCTGTAGGTTACTGCAACACGAGCAGTCAGCCAAGCACAAGAGGAGAGACATGGAGAATGACTTTCAATGTTTGAAATATTCCAGTCATTATACAGCATTTAAAATGGTATAAACTGTGTTTCGATTTCACTCTTAATATCAAAATAGTAAATTATGTGGAAGAAAATAACTATTATTGGCTGCACCTAGGGATCCTCCGCTGGTATTCAAACCACTGACTTGGACATAGACAGACATTTGACATAAACATTAGCTCAGGCAAGAATTTTTAAATTTTTGTAATGTTTGTAATTAATTGAATACGTCTCTTATATTTTTGTGGACTTATCTTTCCCCAGTTTATTATTCCATTAACCATACGTCACAAAAAGTATTTTTTGCATTTTTTAATCACTCTCATGAATTCAATATCCCAATGAAAAAGTAATTATTGTTTAGAAAAATGATCAGACAGTCGGTGGTAGAGTTTGAACTTCAAAGTGACGCCTGTATTATCAAAATGTAAAAATGAATCAGAGAAATTGTTGAACTTCATTTTTATTTGTTTTAAATACTATCATCCTACGGGGGAATAATGTCAGCCAACACGTACTACCAGCCAACGAAAGTTTCTGGAATTAGAAGACATGAAAAATTCGAATAGGATTAATTTTTTGAAGATACCAGTCAATGGAGTTTTATCCAATGAGAATAATGGGATTTTTGTTCAAACCGATTAACAAGGATGGCTTGATTAAATTCATCCACAAAGATTCCCTAAACAATTATAATTACCCTTCTCCCTCTTTAAAAGTAAACGTTGCAGCATCACAGAGCACAATTTCAGTATATATCCAATATATGGTCTCAAACTACTGACCATATAATTTTTTTTTTCTTGAAAGCTCTCACCCTAATTCATAAAATCACTTTTTCTTTTAAATATATAGAGTGACCCTAACATTAGCATAATTTAGTTGAGGTAGAATTGGAACTATTCGACAACTTAATTTGTGTCTGTACCGATATGATCCCCGGAAAAAAATTTTCAGGAAAATGGTTTTTGAAAATCATCAACCACAATATGACTTTAAGGAGGTTAAATTTAATTTGGGGAAATAGGTATATTATCATGTTATTCATTATTTGAAAATGATCTTTTACTTTTTAATGACACAATAAACAGACATTTCTTATTCTTTTTTCCTGTAACTAATTCTCGTAATAAAAAGTATGGCGTAGGTTGCATTCTTTATTTAAAAACTAAAACATGATTAACATACCTTATACCACGATGTTTCTTAGTTGTACATGAATACTTTGAATACTGCTGTTTCGTTTAGTGCGTGTTTTAATGTTGTTTGAGTTACATGTGGGTGAATTTTCTCTTCACTTTCAGAGGTTAAGATTGAGGAGAATATTCTTTCCATTTTTAAGTGTCTGATTCGGAGAGGAATGGAGGGGGGGTAAAAAAAGAATCGGATTTAAAATTTTTCACTATCAGGTGTTAAGGGATATTTTTTTCACTTTTAGGTGTCGGAATATAAGGATAATTCTTTCCACTTTCGGGGATCAAAATAAATCATTTTTTCCTATTTCTGGAGACAAAATTTATTTTCTTCATTTTTTAGGAGTCGGGATCGTGTGGAAACTCTTATGGAATTTAAAATCAAGCAGTGAATCACCTCCATCTTCAGAGATCAAAATCGAGGACGTGAGAGTTTTTTTTCCAATTCGATGGGGACAAAATTCACGCCCTATATTTTTAATTTTAGAAATCAAAATTGAGATGAATTTTTGTCAAAAAAACTGTATTTTCACCTTAAGAGGTCGAATAGAGGGGCGTTCTTTTTTGTTTCTAGGTGTCAAAATTGGGAGGAAATGTTATGTCATTTCAGAGGTCAAAATAGAGTGGAACATTATTACTCACATTCACTGATCAAAATCGGAGAGGAAATATTTTTCCACATCCAGATGTCAAAATCAAGCGGGAGTGATATTTTCTACTGCCAGGGGTTGACTTAAAGACAACTTTTTTTCTACTTTCAGGAATCAAAATCGAGGTCAAATCTCTGGGAGTCTCAATCGATGAGAGAGATCTTCTTTCCAATTTTAGAAGTCTAATTCGAGAGGGAACATTTAATTTCCTTTTTAGGGGTTGATCAATTGGAATTTTTTTTTTCATTATGGAATGTTTTTTTCACTTTCATTTGTTAAAAATAATGATGTGTTTTCTTCTAGTTTTGGGGACGAAACTGAGTTTGATTTTTTTTTTATCGATTTTCAGTGTTCAAAATCGACAATAACTTATCATTTGTAGGGATCAAATGGTAACTTTCTCATTTCTGGAGTAAAAATAGAAGAAAAAATCTTAATCATTTTTTTTTCTTATTTCAGGGGTCAATTCTCTCCTGATTGGGATATATATATATATATATATATATATATATATATATATATATATATATATATATATATATATATATATATATATACATATATGTATATATATATATATACATATATGTATATATATATATATGTATATATATATATATGTATATATATATATGTATATATATATATATATATGTATATATATATATGTATATATATATATATATATATATGTATATATATATATGTATATATATATATGTATATATATATATGTATATATATATATATGTATATATATATATGTATATATATATATGTATATATATATATGTATATATATATATGTATATATATGTATATATATATATATATATATATGTATATATATATATATGTATATATATATATATATATATATATGTATATATATATATATATATATACATATATGTATATATATATGTATATATATATATATATGTATATATATATATGTATATATATATATATATATGTATATATATATATGTATATATATATATATATATATATGTATATATATATATGTATATATATATATATATATGTATATATATATATGTATATATATATATATATATATATGTATATATATATATGTATATATATATATATATATATATGTATATATATATATGTATATATATATATGTATATATATATATGTATATATATATATGTATATATATATATGTATATATATATATGTATATATATATATGTATATATATATATGTATATATATATATGTATATATATGTATATATATATATATATATATGTATATATATATATATATGTATATATATATATATGTATATATATATATATATATATATATATATATGTATATATATATATATATATATATATATATATTTTGTATATATATATATATACATATATATATATATATGTACGTATGTGTATATATTTATGTACATATTAGTCTATTTGTGATCATCTGTTATTATGTAGTGAATGTATCATTTGCCCTAGACAGTATGAAAAGAATTTTTGAAGCTATTGCGTTTTGGTCGCCTGTTGGATTCATTTTTCTACCATATTCTTTTTACTTGTCACTTTCATCTCTCTCTCCCTCTTTCTTTCACTCTATCTTTTTATCTATCTATCCATCTATATATATATATATATATATATATATATATATATATATATATATATATATATATATATATATATATATATATAAAGTCAGTGTCAAGATTAAAGGTGGGCTAACATTTCTTCTGAAACTTCTAGGCAAATGACACAGTCATACGAGATTGTTTTTCGAGTGCTCATTCACCAATCATCTTTTCTGTCTATTACAGGGATATGTCAGCCAGGAAATATTCAAGATACCTCGCCATAAGACAGAACACGTTTGGAGATGAATTCATGCCATTCTCAAGTGGAGACATTCAGGTTGATACACACTCCTGCTTTCTCCAAATCAATGTCCAACCAAGTAATCTTAAGGGGCACAATGCCTGAATTTTTGTTGATTTTCTTTTTCGATTTTTGTCTCATGATTGTTCGTATTCATAAATAAGCAGTACCCAATGCTGATCTCATAGATGCCAATGAACTGTTAAAGGCGGCAAACGCTTGAATCTCTTGGAGATTCTGCTTTTCAAATAATATTTTAGGATCAAAAAAGTCAACTTGGTTAACAATGATTCATCTTGGTTTTCAGAGAGTATCTTGTTGACAAGAAATTCAACTCAGTTTTGTGTGAAAGAAAAAACTTTTAAAAGAATTATGGTCGACTGTACAAAGATAAAGAATTATATATTGACAGGTCATCCCCATTAGGGCAACGCACAAAAAAAAATTTTTTTCACCGGAATAAGATTAAATGAATATCATAAAAATATACAGTCGATACCAAAAAACTGATGTTCAATTTAGTAAAATGTGACACTTTTGCCTTTATTCGAACATATTATTAGATATCGTGTAAACTGACTATGCTTTGAGGGTAAAACTGATATTCATATGACAATTGCTCTATATATAGATGCAATGAAACATGTGGACTGGCGTGGACAACATTTTTGGCCATGCTGTATACGAAGCGCACACTTAATTTTTCCAAGCTTATATCTGCTTCAAGAGGCTGTATCACAGTTTTGTAGGTTTCAAAGTTAAGTTGGACCATTTTCTTCTTTTTTTTTTTTTTTTTAAGTTTTGGGGAAAATGTCTGAGAAGAGGATATCATCTACAGTGAAGTAGCTGGTTTTCTAAATGGCTGAATCTGGCAAATCATCTTTGGTATTGCTAGTGTGCAAATTGAAACACCTGGGATGTCCGTAGATTTATTGCAAAACCGGACCTTCACAGCATGTAAAATGCTGTGTCCGACCAAAGATTATCTACCAGAAGTTTTTACCGCTGAATGAAAATAACGCAACTACTTTACAAGAGGTAAAAATAATTTGTGAATTATGCAATGGGGAAGAACTTCCCATTTTGCCTTGCTGCGCAAGGCAACGGCAGCATAATCTAAGTTGAAAGGTTCTGTGGAGATAAACAAACCTTTTATTAATGCAATCTAGGAACGACATGATATTGAAAAGAAGATATTTGCTGTGTCAAAGGAAAACTGAGTCTGAATAAGTAAGTCAGCACGACGGAGGCAAAACGAAGAAATGAATATTCTATTTTGCTAATTTTCAAAGCAAAAATGGCTTTCTTGCTTGCCTTGAAAATCTAAATCCGGCTTTTACCTGAGCTTGAATATTGTCTGGACCGAATGATACATTAACTGTGTGATAACAGATGATCATTTCATATTAGAGTAATTTATCATATATATATATATGTATATATATGTGTATATATATATATATATATATATATATGTGTGTGTGTATATATATATATATATATATATATATATATATATATATATATATATATATATATATATATATATATATATATATATTTCAGTTTCCCTTTTCTACAAGATGAATACTAACAACGTTGCACAAAGAAGAAGGGGAAAATGTCATCAATACTCATTTAACCTGCTTTAAAATCTACTTAATTCTTCAATTTGGAGATGGATTCATAGCTCCCCTTCCTCTCCCCTTCCTCTGATGAAAAAATTCCAAAGTTGACCTCCCCAAAATCCCATGGACCCTTCAACAAACCTCTCCCTTCCTTTACATCAATCAACATTCTCCACCTCTCATACACATTCATGTCATCATTTACAATACAAATCAACAATCAAACCTGAATATAATTCTGCTCTGCTACAGACGCACACTTTCACATACATTGATTCTCTCATATACACACTCATATTATCCATTACTACACAAATCAGCAATCATACCAAAATACTATTCAAGTCTACTGTGATCCATATTATCATTTACTACACAAATCTGCAATTATATCAGAATACAATTCAACCACACTGTTAAATTGCGTAATCATACATAATGATACCTCACCTCCTATACCTCCCTCCTGAAAAGGAGTACCAGCATCAACCCCCTTCTCCAAAAACTCACCAACAACCGTAAATACATTACTTTCATGGAAATTTAATCCAAATCAAGAATACTGAACAAATGACTTGAATTCAACCCCTCTACTGGACAGTGGACAAAACTTATTTAAAATGATCCTCTATTATTACACGGTTAATCTATCACTCAACCAAGACAACATGAATAGAATAAGCAATCAAATAAGTAAGACTGCTGCTGGAATCGATCCTTTTGTCCCTTATTCCAGATCTGTGCTGTTTACTCACTGTTTTGTTTTTATGCCTCGCGTTGTTGGGATGAAACGAAACATGTGGAAATAAATTAACTTCACGATAAATAGTTAAAATTGATGGATAACGGTTTACAATACTTATTAGCAATATCAACTGGATGATTACAATCTGGACTCCACCTTGTCATGATAAATAAGCAGCTGGTGTAATCGGCAAGCAAGCCATAACCTATACTTATATCTCTCCCAACGAGGAAAGCTTTAACACAAAGGCAGATCGATATGTGCTCTCCACCCACGTGCGTATGGGATTCATATGAAATAATATATCTAGTCCAGGCAACTACAGTCACCCAAGTGCCACTACAAGTATCCGTCCCTGCCTGTGCAGGACAATTCCTGTGCCAGGCAATGAAATGAAAATAAACAATACACTTCATTATATAATAACAATTCCATCAAAGCGGTGCATTCGAATTAATTTAACTTCTAGCATCTATATCAAACTTTGAAGGGAATATTTGTTTTAGATAAGTTCTATACATTCAAATACACTGCACACTTAAGACCTGTTAAGACTGTTATGGAATTTTTGTACGTGAAATTAAAGAGATTACTTTTATAAACAGGAACAGCTAGAGTTGTATCTATGGTAAGTGTTCTTTATATAGTTCGATGAATACAGAAGAAGTGCTTTTGTCCAAAAGTCACCAGTACCGAATTTCAGCTTAATCGTACAATCTATAAGTCAACTTCGTCGGAAGATACAGTGAATGGTGCAGACCCATTCACCAAATATGTTCTGTGAGCAGATGTTTGCTTTGCACCAATAATAATATATTCTTGGTTAAGCAATGTCTACACTGATAATGAAATCCATTTATTTCAGAATCTAGAGGTATGAACATTTATCTAAAAAGATGGTAATATATATCAAATCTGTCAGAATTTGTCCATCAGCTTTACTTTACTGGGTAATGCCTGGTTTAAGTTAGAGAAATGGCTCTTTTCTGGCTGCTCAGCTCCAAGCAATCGATGTATTAATGATACTGGTATCGGTGTAGATTTGCTAATTAATATAATCAGACCCGTTTTGCGGCTTGCAATGAAAATATTTATAATATCCCTCTCATTAGAGAAATACTTCTTACTGAATTCTATGCAACAGTTTCCTTTACTTAATTATTTCCTTTTTATTGAACGGTACAACAACGCTAAAGGTCAATTTCCAATTTTGCGCCTAATTGATGCCAGTTATTTTCAATTCAGAATAACCAACAATACAACACTCACTGTTATCGGATAATCACCATCATTTTGTTACACGAGACAATGCAACGACATTTTCGGGTTAGACGGGCCTTTAGAGTAAATTAGCTAATTAGCAATACGTCTATATTTTTCAATGTCAAACTGCTGTAGATTTTTCTATTCAGTTGCATGTATAATGTCTTTGTATACATACATACATACATATATATATATATACATATATATACGTAGAGAGAGAGAGAGAAAGGGGAGAGACAGATACATAGATGTCGATATAGATATTATAAACATATTTACATAGGCATATTTACATAATGCGTACATAAATGTGTGTATATATATATATATATATATATATATATATATATATATATATATATATATATATATATATATATATGATATGTATGCATATACAATATATACATATACAGGTATACGATATATATTCATATATATGTATATATATACAATAGATATATATATATATATAGATATATATTGTGAACCTCTTCCGTAGGAATAGAGCACTCTAGTGGATGAGGAGTTTCTGTGTAAATCAATATATCGCTTAAATTCAGCCGTACTGAATGAGATGTAATACATCGAAACAACTGTCTATGGATGACACATTGATATATAAATTATATATATGTATATATATAGGTGCACGATATATATATATATATATATATATATATATATATATATATATATATATATATATATATATATATATATATATATAAACTATGTAACTATGAATGTGACACAGACACACATAAATATACATTCTATATATGTATAATATATGTGATATGTACAATATATATACGATACATATATATATATATACATATATTTGTATATGTATATATATATATATATATATGTGTGCGTGTGTGTGTGTACCATAAACATATGTAGACAAAATTTAATTTCTAGACTTTGAATCAAACAAAGAACAAAAGAGAAATTCTAATTGACATACGCTACAAACCCATTGATTGTAAAACTATCTTATTATTTTCTGCGTGCAAATTTAAACTGACAAAGGCTCGTATATCAATTTCCTTAGCCCGATGCAAATAAGAACCAGTACTCGGAATGTTTGACCCAAGGAACTCAAAAACAAACAAAACTATCTTTTTCCCGTAATAGGAGCTGGATCGAGAAGCCATGCAATTAGATAGACAACATTTTGTTGCGGTGAACTCTATTTAATAAAACAAACATTATTTCATTTATCAAACCCTCAACCCTTTAGTTGTACAATTGAAACAAATGCAAGATATCCACATCCTTTAAGGAGACTCTTTCATGAACAAACTCCTCATAAATTCTTCAGTATCTGAAAGTAAAGGCCAACCTTAAAATTGAAAAAAAAGCTACTAACAAATGCCACGTACTATGAGAAAACAAAATCAAAGAAAAAAAGATAACTAATTGCAATAGACCGAATTGTGGCATTTTGTGGAAGATAAATTTGCTTTTAGATGTACAACCTTTAGAATCAAATCAAATACCTCTTGTGACATTAAAATATCACCTATGCCATTATTTGTCGAGGTTGCAACGGACAATACATAGAAGAAACCTCCCACCACTAACAGAACACAGACAGCAAATTAGAGATCCTTCGACAAAGATATTCAAAATTAGTTCGCGCATTTATCAATGTTCTCTACGACGACCAGAATTTTCAGTTTTTTGCTTTCTACAAATGAATCACGACAAAGTTGCTCAAAGAAGAAGGAGAAACTAATCAATACTTTAAAACTCGCATCAAATTCTTACTAATTTCTCAATTTGGAGATGGAGCTTCAGCTCTGATTTTCTTGGAGGATAAAGTACCCTTTATTACCCCCCAATCCTGAGAAGCCTTTAACACCCCCTCCTTATTGCTTCTATCAACAATCCCTCTCTCTCAAACACATTCTTATCATCACCTACTACTCAAAATAAAAAAACATACCAAAAAAATTCAACCATACTATAAGTAAAAACATTCGCTCAGTTTGATACCTCATCCCCTTTACCTTTAAAGGGATTAATCTAGAATCAGACCCCACCTGGAAAAAATTGGAATCTTTTGATACAAATAACTTGAAATTTACCCATCTACTGGAGTGTGGAAAATAATGACCAGAAAGTGAATCACATCAGCTTAGGACGTGTAAGACACCGGTTGAAGCTTATCAAAAGAATAAAAACGACTATACCTCGAGACCATGGCTGAGAAGTTTGGCTTTCCTTTTTTCACTAATTCATCCAATGCTAATTATGAAAATTATATATGCATTTTCCTACTATATATATATATATATATATATATATATATATATATATATATATATATATATATATATATATATATATATATATATATATATATAATCACTCACACACATATATATATGCATATGCACACCCGATGAAATTTATATACTAATTTTCCTACTATACATTTATATATATATATATATATATATATATATATATATATATATATATATATATATATATATGTGTGTGTGTGTGTGTGTGTGTGTGTGTATTAACGATATTGATGTCATAAAATTCCAGTTTTTTTTAGGAGGGGTTTGATGCTGGGTAACTCTTTTTAAGGATAGAAGTGGAAGGGAATAGTATAAATGTGAGTGAATGCGTGTATTAACAAAATGGTTGAATCGTTTAGGGTGTATATTGGTGGATTAAATGAACCAATCAGAATGCATTGGGCTCTGTGGGCGGATTAAAAGAACCTATCAGATTTTTGCAATATATAATAATTTATATTTGTATATGTATGTGTGTGTGTGTGTGCCTTTGTGTGTGTTTGTGATTGAAATTAGGAAAGAAAGATATGGTGCACACATGCACACACACGCACCCCCTCACACACGCACACACACACACACACATATATGTATACATATATATATATATATATATATATATATATTGTCGTCGGAAAATACTTCCACAATATTCCACGATAAATTTCTGAGTAAGAGTTAAAAATTTGTGAGAAAAGAATACTTTTTTGTTATGGTTTTCGAAGTTTGATATTTTTAAAAACCTTAACCAGTTTCTTACTTGTCTTAAAAAGTCTGATATTATTCTCTTTCTGGTCATTATTTCCCACACACCAGTTCCATATCTTTAAGGAATAGAGTTAGAAGAGCATTGCGTAGTTGCTTACAGCAGGTAAGTATCCTAGCTAAGAGTGCTCAACCCCAAACAAGGAAATGTTAATTGTAATCAATAATTTTGTCATCTACGGATAGCTCTTATGTTGTATCACAACTCTTCATTGTGGCTATGAACTAGATATCCCTTCCAGTACTCTCTCTCCTTCTCTCTCTCTCTCTCTCTCTCTATATATATATATATATATATATATATATATATATATAAGACATATATGTGTGTGTGTTTTTATTTTTTTATCGGTACTCAGGTGCGCACCCAATGAAATGCATAAATATGTACGTATATGAAAAAATTGTATTCGATGTTGCATTCATTATAGAACATGCAATGAAACACATGCACGATTAACTAATTGGTTTAAGTCTATTTATCAATTCGTGTCATATTTCTACATTATACATATGTGTGTGTGTGTGTAAAGAGTGAGAGAGAGAGGGGGGAAGCGAAAGAAAGAGAGATATTTGTATTGATATACATAGATATGTTGATATGTATATGTATATGTCATCATAATACACGTATATATATGTTCATATACATATGCTCACCTAATAAAATAAAAAGCTACACGCATATGTACAAATAAATTGTTTCATTATTGTTTCATTGTAAAAAGTGTGACAAAACTCATACTCGTTTGCCAAAGGGATGTATATTTTTTTTCCTTTCAGAAATCAATGGAGAGAGGAATAAAAACCGAACCCAGAACACATTCCCACACTCAAATGAAATTTAACTATCCTGAATCTGGAAGAAAAAGGCTCTCTGGGCCGATAAAATCAACCAATCAATCAACCCCACGTACACATCATTGATAAACAGGAAAATAGACAGACACTAACAAATATACTTGGTTAGTCAAGAACAATATTTGAACCGTTCACAGAAATTAAAAATTGACAGTCTAGGTTAGTGCATATTGCTCCAAGGCCTATGGTCCCCAAACACGTAGAAACTTCACAACTACACATGGAGGGACAGACAGATGGACGGACAGACAGACAGACGGACAGAAACACACACACACACACACATATATGCAATGAAAAGGGGACTGAGAGAGGGAGAGTTAATCAATGAAACTAACTCTGCAGCCCTTCATATTTAATTTTCAGTGTGCTCCTCACACCTAAAGCCTTGAATAAGACTGACAGAGCTTGCTGAAAAAAGCTATATATATATATATATATATATATATAGAGAGAGAGAGAGAGAGAGAGAGAGAAAGAGATGGAGAAAGAGAGAGGAGTGATGTGTGTGTATGAATATATATATATATATATATATATATATATATATATATAAGAATCAATAGTAATTTGTGATCTCAGCCCTAGGAGTCAGACGTAAGGAAGCAATTTTTCTGGCTTTTAAGGGTTAGAAGGAAAGTAATCTTTTTTAACCTTTGAAGTGGCACAAAAGCGGGAGAGTTTTTTTCTGACCAATGATGGATCAGAAGTCAGGGGCGTAGCTGGAAGAGACAAGTCAAACCCGTACCATCGATAGAGTGGGGGCATATGCTTGATCAAAAATAGTTCTGTTACTACTTTTCTACTGACATTACAATAACAAATCTCACCAAGTATTAATTGGGTTCCTAGAGGACCAATTTCTCGGGCTCTAAAAGCTGAGTGAAGGGATACCTTTCATTTCAATGTTTTCCTTTTGATCCTTACATGGTTTTCCCAGCATTGGAAGGTGCTAAGTTGACATTGTACAAGTCATATATATATATATATATATATATATATATATATATATATATATATATATATATATATAACCAGACTTGCACAAAGCCACCTTAGTTGGCATACAATGAAGATCGAACACACTACACGGGAGAATTTTTCTGCAAGACAATTATGTTAACCATCGACAAAAACCCATGGAATGTATCACTACAACTAGTTTCTATGGCTAAAAGCCATTTAGTGGGCTTCCTGTGAGAAAACACTCACCACACAAGTGAATGCGTCTACAAGATACAATTGCTGGCTATGAATCTCATCATTGATTTGCTGATCTTGTATATCAGGACGTATTCGAGTATCCAGCTATGTGGGATCATATTGTATGCTATTCTCTAATCAATTCATCTAATTGCAATGTTTGTCCTTTTTTTCCCTGAGTTTTAGAATCACCTGGTCAGTGGAGAGCTAGTCACTCATCTCACTAGTTCCCCTCCTGCCTCCTTTCGGTGTTCCTAGTAAATATCCTCTTATTTTCCATGGGGAATATTCTCTCTGTTATCTGTCAGGCCAGAATTTTCTGCATTAGAAGTACGCTCGTGATTGGTCTATAATTGTTTTCCTGATTCTGTTTGTCAGATAACTTTTGGATGAGGTTCGTTCTACCTTTAAGCATCAAGTGTAGGGCCTCGCTTTAATCTAGTCGACATTGAATTTGGTGGATAAGTCTGCCATGTAATGTGGTGAATTCTCTAAACCAATATCTGTGGATTTAATCAGGTCCTTGCGCTTTCCTGTATTTTAGGTGTTTTTCAGTGTGTTTTCAATAAATACACTTTGTTCTCCCTCGTCCATGTTCTGGAATTCTTTTCCCTTAAATTATCTATCCATTCTGGAGATTCTTTGCGTTTTTTCAGACATCTGCATATGTTGTTCCAGAAGTTCTAGCGTCTTGTTTTATGGTCTGTCCTTTTTCTGCATTCGAATCTCGGTGAAATTTTTTTTTGTTGCTTTGGAAAGTAGGTTCACTGTATATGAGGCCCCCCATTGTCTATATCTCTTCAGTCTTGCTTCTTTTGTTAGTCTCCTTTCGTGTATTTCTTCTGCTACAGCGGGCACACTATTTTGTCTTGTATTTGTCCATAGTCTTTTTTGATCGTGGTGTATTCATGTGTTTTTCAGTAATATTTCATCTTTTTGTAGTTTGGAAATCACATTTTCAAAGCAGTTGTTTTTGTTCCTGCTGTTCAGGCTTTCTCCTTTTATCGTGAAGGTGTCTATTATCAGTTTGGCAGCAAGGTAGATGAGGCTGTTTAGCTTTATGTGGATAGTTTTGATATGCTTTAGGAAGCAGTAGGAATGCTCGGTTGATTTTTTTTTTCGCTTTTTTCAAATCCTTCCCCATAGAGGGTGAAAGTAACCTCTAACATCATTTTTTATGGTTTGTAACTGAGTATTTTCTTCTTCTGTTGGGCTGTCGACGCCTCTCTCCAGTATATGGCTTGGAATCTAGTCAAGACTTTTGCCTTTGTTTAAATTTGTTTGTACTATGTCGTTTTTTGTGTTAATCGTGTCAGGGGCTTCCTCTGAGGGTACACCGCGTTTCTCTTGCCAATTTCCAGCTGCTCAATCTCTGATAACCACTTAGATTCAAGGATTCGTTTCATTTGGTCAACCAGGTATCATCTTAACATATCTAGTGTGGATTTCCCCTCAGTATCGTAAGCATGCATTTTCTGTAGAACCTGTCATTAAATGGTTTGTTCTTAGTGTAACAATACGTAACTGATTTGTTATTCTATTTTGTCCATTCTTCCTTCCGATTTTGGCTAACAGTAGTTAGATGACCACATTGCCCCATTGGAAGCCATCAACAGAACATGAGTCTAACTAACAGAACTAAAAGCCATTGAAGGAATACGTATGATGAAGTCCATGCCCTCTCTGGAGGCTTGCAATGGGCATCAAATAGGGGTTGTACACCATTTTTCGTTTTGAAATGACATGGTTGTTCTATCATATTTTGGGGGTTTGTGGTTGTGTAGGGAGCACCAAGCCCCGGAGTTTGGGCTGGAACTAATTTCCGTCAGAGTAACCAATGAGCTTCACCGGCTTTTGTCACCCTTGATAGCACCCCATGTTTGCGTTATTCTAATTTGCTTGTTCTGTCATGTTTGTTTGGTTTATGGTGCTGTAAGGTCACATAAGTCCCTTGTGGTCAGCAGTCGGTCAGTAATGACTATGTCCCCCCTGTAAGTTATTAAGGGGACGCAAGAGTTATGGTCAGCTGTCACCAGATCACGACTGGGAGGTTGGAACTGACTTGTAAGAGTAACAAAAAGCTATCGGTATTCTCTCGCAATGAGGTAAGAAATGGGTGTGCACAACGTTGTAAAGGAAAACAGGATGAAAGAATCATCATACTTTTCGGAGACCTGGGATACGAAGCTTCTGTATAGTCATGTCCCTTCACCAATGGAGCAATATGCGCATTGCAGTATTAAACCCATGAGTAAACTTTGGTGTCCAATAGAAATTAATAAATGACTATCAGCCAGGTTTGATAGGGCATTGATATGGTTGATTAACTGAGGATCCTTTGTTCCAGTTGTAGCGCTGGAACTAAATCTCCAAATCCCAATATGTCTATAAATCACAATTTGAGTACCATTGGATTGCTTATGACGTTCTGTTTTGATTCAGGAAGAGTCACTAAATATCCAAATCAAAGAGCTAAAACAAGTCAATTCCAAAGCAACATCTCGTTAAAAAAGACGGAAACTTATACGAAAATTAAAATACGAAAAAAAAAAGAAGAAAATTAATTCCAATAGTGTTCCACTGTACCCTTCTGCCATTACAGTGAATCTTGCAACGTGTCAAAAATCTTTAACAGAAACTGACACAGAAGTGAACATGGTGGAATCATGGATATATTTTTGGCCCATCAAATATTTGAATTAGAAAGAAATCCATTTTTAGGTAAAATTCGTTAGATAAGACCCAAAACATTTTCTGAAATTGAGACACAAAAAAAAATATTAGTAATCTATGGTCTGTTGGACAGCCACATCTTTCATTTAGTAGGTTTTCCAATTCTTCTCCACAATTACTTGGTCCAGTCTTTTCACTTGGATGGAATAATCAATAAGGAGGCCAGAGTCCCAAAGTAATTCGTGGTTTCCATTCTCTAGGACTGTCTCCGGTTTGTGCGAGTACCACTTTTATCAAGTTTCTAGTGCAATACTGTTGCAACCCCATCATGTCTACGTTAATACTCCCTCTAGGCTAGTTGATTACATTCACTTGTTATGAGGTTTATAATTTCACTCTATCCGCTCACAGGCGGCACTTGCTGTTTTTCTGTGTTCTGTCGATTTTTCTTTCCGATATAGTGTGTTCATTATTATTATTATTATTATTTGCAATCTCACACCAGTTGCCTGGTGGTAACCGCTGGAGTTTGAGTGGCAGCAAGTCTCCTCAAGTCTCCAGCCCTCCTCTCCTAGTACTCATAGGTCGCAGTAATTCTGCGATTTACAGTTTCACACCGGTTGCTAAGTGGTTATCGCTGAAGGCTGAGTGACAATAAGTCTCCTCAGGTCTTCAGCTAACGTCTCCTCTCTCTTTCACCTATCATGTCAGAGCTACGATTCGTTGCTGTCCTTATATCTCTTGCACCTTCCTCAGTATCTGTGCAGTTCCCAGTAGTGCTATGGTCTGTACGGTCTCTATCCTTCCCCTAATCCTGATCTCCTCCAGTCTCACCCTCAACGTTTTGGGGACAGTTCCTCATGCGCCCACTATGACCGGTACTACCCTGGCTTTCATGTTCCACATCTTCCTCGATTCTCTTGCTAGGTCCTGGTATTTTTCCCGTTTTTCACTCAGCTTCTTTTTTACTGTATGGTCTGCATGTACAGCCACGTCTACTATTTGGCAGGCCTTCCTTTTTTTGTCTACTGTTACTAAGTCCGGTCTTCTTGCCTGGATGAGGTGGTCAGTTAGGATGTCAAAGTACAGAGTAGTTTGTGGTTGTCATTCTCAAAAACTGCTCGTAGCTTGTTCTGATACCACTTTTCCACATGGTTGAATCCCATTTGTTTGCTTAGTTCCTAGGGTATCATCGTTGCTACTTTATTGTGTCTATGTTTATACTCCTTCTGGGCGAGTTGACTACATTCACTAGTTATGTGGTTTACTGTCTCATCTCTTCTACTGCAAATGCGGTATTTGCTGTTTGTCTGTGTTCTACCGATTTTTGTTTTTATGTTGTTTGTATTTATGCTTTTGTTTTGGGCTGTCATGATGAGCGATTCTGTTTGGCTAACAGTAGCTAGATGACCACATCGTCCCCCTTGGAAGCCATCAACAGAACATGAGTCGGTATTTTGGCCAACATTTGTAACTACATCCATGATTTCTCGTCTGCTACATCTTGTATCTGCCTTTTAAACTTGCCATACAATTTTTTCTCTTCCCATCTTTCTTTTCTTGTTTGCTGTGCTGTTCCATCGTTTTATACTTTATTGTTTGTTGCACTGTCTCTCGCATTCTTTATGATTTCTCTGCTATTCGTTTACACATAGCTTTCTACGACTGCTTTAGCTTTCTGGACACAGTCTTCTATGCTGGTGAGCCCCCTGCCACCTTATTTTCTCTTAACGTATAGTCTATCCGTATCATCTATAGGGTGTAATGCTTTATTCATTGTCATAAGTTTCCTTGTTCGCCTATTCATTGATTGGAATTCTTCCTTTGTCCATCCTAGGAATGGTCCCGTATATATAACTACTGACACATTTATTTCGTGTTCATTCCTTTTATTAGATTTCTGCTGTTTAATTTGGTCTCTAATAATTTCCTTATCCTTGTAAGGTATACTCTCTTTTTTTCTCCTTCATCTCTTCCCGTTTTATTGTGTCACATTCAAGGACGCCTACGTATTTGTATCGGTCTTATGCGGTCAATGCTCTAATCTTGCTGTTGTCCGGGAGTTCAATTCCTTCAGTCATTGAAAGCCTTCCTTTGTGAATCACCATGATTGCACATTTTTCGATTCCAAACTCCATTCCGATATTCTCACCATATTCTTGTACTTCGTTGAACAGAGTCTCAAGCTCTCCCCTGTTTTTTGCGAACAATTTTATATCGTCCATGTATATTAGGTGGTTGACTTTTCCTTTTGTTTTAAAGAAATGGTACCCTTTGCTGATTTTCAGGATTCTGTTGAGCGGTATCATTGTTTGAACAAATAATAGTGGGGACAACGAGTCTCCTTGGAACATTACCATTTTTATCCCTACCTCTGCTAAGTTGTCCCCTGCGGCTGTCAAGTCTACTTTCTGGTTTGGTCTATAGTTGCTTGCTATGTTCCCCTTTTTCTGGGTCTTTTTGGATGAAGGTGGTCCTGCTTTTGGTCATCCCTTCTGGTGCCTTAGCCTTCGTTTCGACAACTTTTGAGTAGGTGGATGAGTCTGCCGTGTAAAATGGTGAATTTCTTGAACCAATATCTATAGAACCCGTCGGGACCCGGTGCTCTCCAGTTGGCTACTTTCCTAAGAGCATGTTTCAATGTGGTTTCATTCAATAATATTGGTTCTCCATTGCCTGTATCTTCTAGTTCTTTTCTCATGTTTCCTAACCATTGCGGTGTTACGTTGTGTCTTTTTGGGTGTCCCTTTATGCTATTCCAATAGTTCTTGGCCTCTGTGGCATCTGGTTTTATGTTCTGCCTTCTTTCTCCGTTTAAATCATGGTAAAACTTTTTTTCGTTGTTTTGGAATATGTGGTTTTGTATCTTTTCAGTTTTGCCTCTTTGGCTAATCTCTTCTGATGTATCTCTTCCACTACAGTTGCGATGCCTTTTTGTGTTACCTTGTATTTGTTCTAAAGTCTTACTCGTGGTCTGTCCGTAAGTGGTGTATTTCTAAGCAGTACTCCATCTCTCTTTAGTTGGGAGATCTGCTTTTGTAATCTTCTTTGCCAGTTGGGTTTCTCTTCCCTATTATTGCTCGGGGTTCTTTCTTGTGTTGTGAAGCTTTTTGCTACCATTTTCACCCCAGCATAAATCAAGTTGTTGGGTTCCAGAAGGGGGTTCGTTTCTATGTGCTGTAAGAGGCAGTTGACCTATTCAGTCACTTCTCCCAGTTTCTTCCTGTTTTTGTCTCTTAGGGAGGGGAGTGTTGTTTTCTCTCCTCGCATGATTTCTTTCAAAGCTTGTATTTTGGTTTTCTTTTCTTCCGTTGGTGCCTTGTCGTCACCCTCTGGTGCGTGGTTTTCTGTTGGGTCTCATGTGGTATTCTTCCAGTTTTGTCGTTGGTATTAGTTGTGCTGGGGGGGTATTCTTCAGGTGTGTCACCTGAATCTCTCTCTACATTATGCAGATCTCTATTAGTTCAGTCTCAGACAGCCATTTCTTCTTTGGATTTGTTTTACTTGGTTAGCCAGGCATTGGCCCGATACTTCCACATCAGATTTTTCCCTTTATATTTGGAGCATACGCTCACAATAAGATCGCACCGAAGGTTTGCTTTTAAAGTAACAGTACATAACTAGTCTATTCTTCTCTCTTCACCATCTCTGTCTCTTGTTCTTTATTGTAGTCACTCGGTGAGGACTGTGCCTTTCCTGGGTGTCATCAGTGGTATATGAGTTTTGGCCAACAGTAGCTGTGTGACGATTGTGTCCCTCCTGAAGGCCATTAAGGGTACACAAGCCAGAATATTGGCCATCAGTCACAAGATGACGACCGGGTCTCTCCTGGTGGCTAACAAGGGAACACCTGCCGGTTACGACACACAAATCTTGAATCTGTGCCCTGTTTTTTGCGGTAAAATGATTTGGTTGTACTGACATGATTGGGGTTTTTGCTTCTTTAAGCTAGCGCCAGACCTTGGTGGGTTGGTTAAGAGCGATGTGATTCAGAAATAACCCAAGAGCCCCATCAGCCTTTTTTTGGTTCTTTTAAGGTAGCGCCAGACCTTGGTGGGTTGGTTGAGACCAATGTGGTTCAATGATAACCTCAGAGCTCTTACCACCCAGGGTATGACCTCACAAGGAGGAGCCATTCGGGTGTGTAGAGATATCTATTGGGTGATATGACAATCATCTCCTAATTGTCGACCAAAAAAACCACTAAGCCTCGTCTGGGGGGAATTACATGCATTCAAGATCATACGTCTCCGTTAAATCTTTCAAGTCTGTATCTGTTCTGTTTTTTGCAAACGGTGGATTCCTGGACTAGGAGGACAGGACGACTTCATTTATACACGAGGGTGGGGTGGGGAGGTTCATTCATACACGAGGCTGGCCAGTGGCCACTCACATGAAAAAGCATTACTTTTCTATCCTACTATAGGACAACTCAATCTCGACGGGATGGGGAGAATCGTAAATTTAATTTTAGATTTTAAATTTAATTCCACTTACCCACGCGCAGGTCCAAAAAGCAACAGACTACTTTCTCAACTTGGCAGTGGTCATTTCATCAAAGTCAGAAATTTCTCAGAATCACAAAGAAAACCATCTCAGAAGTAAAAAATGTCATCAAAATATCAAGAATAATCAATCTTAAAGCCCAAAGTAAAATATCATTAAAATATTCGAAAATAATCACAGAGTTCATCTCAAAGCCAAACGTTAAGTATCATTTTGCAATCTCACACCAGTTGCCTGGTGGTAACTGCTGGAGTTTGAGTGACTGCAAGTCTCTTCAAGTCTCCAGGCCTTCTCCCCTAGTTCTCATAGACCACGGTAATACTGCAGTTTATAGTTTCATACGGGTTTCCCTGTGGTCATTGCTTAAGGCTGAATAACAATAAGTCTCCTCAGGTCTTCAGCCAATATCTTTTCTCTCTTTTGCCTATCATACCAGTGCTGTGGTTTACGTTCCCGCTTTCATTTCTCTTCCTCTGTTGGGTCACTGTTAACAATTTTTGATGCAGTCTTCATATTTCTAGCACTTTCCTCAATATCCAAGCAGTTCCTACCATATTATTATTATTATTATTATTTTGATTTAAATTTTCACATCAGTTGACTTGTATTCATCGCTCAAGACTAAATGACAGCAAGTCCCAAAAACTATTCTTCACACTCCCACAGTTCACAGAAGTGCACTGGTTTGGTGGTTATCTTTTCAGGTCTCCAGCCTTCCATTCATATCATCCTCACCTATCACAACAGCGGTGTCGTATGTTCCGTCCCCTTCATGCCATTTTATTGGCTGTTAGTCCACTTTTGAGTTTGCAGTTTTCCCACAAGTTGCTGAGTGGTCGTCGCTGAAGATTGAGTGACAACAAATCAACTCAAATAATCAACACACCTTGCATTGTGGTTTATACCGTTTCAACCTTTCTCAATTTGACTTAAACCTCATCATCATCATCAAAATCATCATCATTATTATCATCATTATAATAATAATAATAATAATAATAATAATTATTATTATTATTATCATTATTATTATTATTAGTAGTAGTAGTAGTAGTAGTAGTAGTAGTAGTAGTAGTAGTAGTAGTAGAATACCAGTTGCTTTGCTGTCAGTATTCATAGGACTGGGAACCTAGAGCACTATATTATCTGTAAGAACATCTTCCAGCTGACAACCCCTCTTTACCATTACCTTAACACCAAATCTTCTGAGTTTATAGTCTGGATTTTCCAAATAAATTCGGTATAAAATAAACACATATCAGCCGTAGTAGTATTTTTTTATAACCATGAGTCTGTGAACACACGTTCATAGATAGATTAACGTTCTTCGCACGGGCCGATTTTATGTTTGTCATGTAACGAACAGAATGTCCGACCACAAATTATGATACAGGTAATTATTTTATTATTCATATAATTAGATGTAGTAGTGGTTTTATTTTATTAGTACAAATAGAATCGTTTCTTTTGTTTTTATCATTGCTGCTATTGTTATTCTTAATATTTGCTTTTCTTCTATGATTCAGTGTGATTATCAGTACTTTTTGTCTTCATAAATAAATAGCATCGAATCTTTTGGGATATGCACAAAAAGTAAACATTGACATGCATATACTAGCACAGATACAGATGTGTATACAATTGTGCAAACACACTCATACACACACACATACATACATATATATATATATATATGTATATATATATATATATAATTCACAACAGAGGCACACTTATGATTCTGCCCTTCGGGCTTCTTCAAGCAAATGATCCGATTTATTTGGATCTCATCTCAAAAATGTCATTGGGGGATGCTTATTTCATTTTTGATCTCCCAGTGAGATAAGCCCCGCTCTATTATATTCATACTCCCTTTGCCTGTTTTCTTTCGGTGATTATTCCATTAGTAGTATCTTAAATTTTTGGTTTTGATCATTGTTTTTTTTTAAGCATTTTTTTAAATTCAGTTTTCCCAATACTTTCTTATTAATGTTATTAGTTCGTGGGTTTAAAATTATTCTATATATCATACCGATTGATCCCTCAGTTTATAATTTTTACAGCTTTTTAATATTACTTTTTTTCTTTTTTATTCATCTATCTCATGTAGGGAAGATGCTTTTCTAAATCCCTGTGTCGTTATAGACTATTTCTGTTGTATTTGAGTGTTTTCAGCATTTTTCATCAGTCGTTTTGGTGATACATCAGTTAAGTGGGATGGGTTCAGTTACAGGAAATATATTTCATTGTAGTTGTATGTCTTTTACTTTTTGATTTAAACAGCCTACTTAGGCCAAATGTAGTTGAGTGTTTTGGGAGCAGTATATGACAAAGTGGAATACTACGAAAGACGTGTATGCGTATGTGTACTGGTGAGATAAAAGGCATATCAACTTATAAAATGACATACAGGAAATTGTATTAATTCAGACGGGCCAAATCACATACTATATATATATATTAGATACACGCATACATACATATACTCGTATGTGTGTACACACATATATACACATGAGATATATACATATATTCATGTATTGATAAGTATAGGATGTACTTATTTGTTATCATATATGTTGAACATATACATCTATCCGTGTTAAGTCCATAAATGCAAAATAGTATGTTGATTGTTCAATTGGTTTTATTGTTGCTTATCCGATTATTTTGTACTATTCCCGGTAAAACCTAATAATAATAATGGATTGGTCAATGTAGTAGATTAACACAACGAATAAAAACATAGTCAGGTTTTTAAATGAAATAGTCTAACATGTGGCGTAACACTGAAAATTATGTCGTGGAAACTCTCAAGACGTTAGGTCTGATCACACATTGAAACTGTTTGAGTTGTGCTGTGACTTGGAAAACTTTAAATTAGGATACTTGAATCATCAAAATTACAGTATCTAATAACATTGCTTTGGGGTCCTTATTGTCAATCCCTACATAAATAATAGTCATTCTCCGGGTATATGCTTGTAGAAATATAAACACGCACAAATTATATTCGCAAAAATACCTGAGAACAGCGGCTAACGATAGAATCTAAAAATTTCTTCCACTGGAAAAAAGAAACAACTTTATTAGCCTCAAACCCAGTTGATATATTTCCAATCTAGTTGCTTGATGATAATTTTACTTCATCATCAATACTGAATGCCATGCAGTTCTTGAATAGTTGGTGGACTTTAAACACATAACTCCTCAAAATATACTCCCTACGCCCAGAACAGACTTCAAGTAATCAATATATTTCAAAGCTTAAGTAAGACACCATCATCACACTCCAAACAAGCTTGATCAAACTTTCAGAAACAACAATATATCCTCATGTGAATAACGCTAAAATTTTATTTTCCATCGCACATCACGCAAAAAAATGAATTTTCAGAGGAGATAACTATGAAGTGTTAATTATTATCGAGTATCCTCCCATGTTTGATTATCTCGTATAACATATATATATATATCACGTTTTTTTGTTTTGCAAATCTGTAAAAATCCCGGATAAATTAGGGCCTTCGAATCGAATGTTCATCCTGATCACAAAAGATTTTCATTATCATTCTCATAAAGAGGAGCCCAATGTACCGTTTAAATTTACGATTAAAATTCTTTGGAAATATTCAAATAGGCTTTTATCAAATCTTGTATAGTCTGAAAGAACGGAAAATGATGAGATTACGAAGACTGTGTGGCTCCAGTTTTTCAAATAGATGATACCTATTTTGGCTAAAAGTTCACAAGAATCATAATTATTTAATGACATATATGGTTTTCATTTTCAAAAGAATATCATGTGCTACCCATTCTATTCTACGGAATCTGAACATTGTACACGAACCAAATGTACTACAGACACTTACCCCAACCCTTTTTGAGCTGTACCTTTTTTAAGTCACCATATACATCCTCAAAGGGATTCCTTCTGAATATATGGTAAAAAAAAATATGCGTCAAGATAAGTATTTATATCAGTAGACAATCCGTCGAACTTTAAGTTAGCAATCAAATATGTATGAATATATAGGTACACCCCAAAAATATCTTGCCATTTGAATGGCTTCGGAACCATTTGCGCTGACTTAATGGAACTTGGCAGCCAAACAAAGTTTACCTTACTAAACATGCAGGAACGAATACTCAATCTTCTGGCTGACACGGACATCAGTGAGATGTCATTGACTGAGTTTGTGCACTGTGTGGCTGTGGTATTCATAATGACCAAGTGAGTCATGTGTCAAGTCTCGTGCAGGTTTGGGAGGCCAACATCACATCATTCAGGTTCATTAGCCCCTACAGTCGGGATTATGCTTTCTGTGACACCTGATATATATATATATATATATATATATATATATATATATATATATATATATATATATATATATATATATATATAAACAAACGGTTTCAATAGCTCTATCACAAACACTACTTTCTATACTTATCATGATATAACTGCAGAAGCAAAAACGTCATCCACCTCCTAGAATGTATCGAATGTGACTTACAACATATATGTAAATCAGGACAGAAATTTAACATTACACCCAATTACTGTAGGATCAAATTCGGATTAAAATAGGTAATTCGTACTACTGTCCAGAATTTGAATATAGATTTACTATCATTCTAAAATTTATTCATGGAGATATTTGGACGATGGAACTTAAACATTTCTTTTCTAAAGTACTCAACCCTAAACTTAGTGATCTTATTCTTGTTATTATCAGATCATTTTTCATACTTACACAAAATCTTTATTTTATGTATTTATTTTCATTCAACTCACTGCACTCTATAAAAGTATGTATTTTACATATAGACGGAAGGTTTACTTTATAGACTTTTTAGGTAATGTATTCCTCAGTAAATTTCCTGATTTTTTTCCAAACACTAATACTACCAACGACTCTTGCTGTCTAAACCTTCACATCCAACGCATCTCTTCTCACAAGGAAGATGACAAACACTCGATGTTCTTCTCCCACGGATTACTATTCTTCAGAGCGTCATATCTGGCTCTTTTTTTGTTTTCTATATAAACCAAACTTTTTAAGTAATGAAAATTACATTTATGCTGCTGAGGATTGAAACTCATCTCGAAACATGAATTGCTAATTAACAAATTGATCACTAAGGTATCAATATAATTTTTACTCCTGGGTTTGTCTTATTCCTAACGGTGGGTCCACAAACACACACAAACACATGCACACACACATGCACGCAAACAGACATACACACGCACACGCTAAGGTGCACATATATACGCGAATACACATACACACATATGTATGTATATACATGTATATAACATGCTAATGCATTAACAAAAATGACTATTACGCAACTGGAAACAGCTCAGATCCTAATTAAATTTCATTCAAACAGTGTCCTTTAAAAATAGTTTCGATTTATTTTCGTTACAGAAAGCAATTCGCTGATTAGGTTGCTGAGTGGTTTCCATCACGCTAACTGGCAATCCCCTTAAGCTATCGGGAAAGAAAATGCACAGAATTAATGCCTCCTGTGATCTAATACGCATTTCCCTAAAAAGATTTTAATTAAAAAATCGCTTCGTGACTGGAATATTTGCACATTTAACAAGTACCATCATGAGCATTTGGTGTTCGAGCCCTGGTACAATAACAATACGATACATAAGGCTGGGAACACTGATGCAACACATTATCCCCAATAACCAAGCAGATACTCAATTTGATCCAGAGCAGAACAACGCCGAGTTACTTAAGGAGAAACATCATTCTAAAAGATTTTTTTCTTATTATGGTCTAAAATTCTCCCTTTATGATAATTGTGAAGGCACTCTTGCATTAAAACAATATTGTTTTTGTTCAGTGTATATTCTTACACTTTTCTTAAAGGTAATATTGGTAACAGCTAATTTGCACCAATTGCCGTGATGTATTTAATGTATCTTTGGATGATTTTTCCGAAATTGTAATCTACCTTTTTTTCACGACGTCGTGTGTTGATAATGATACGGAAGCTGCATTGGAACAAATAGATTATGAAATAGGGCCCATAGCCAAATGTTTTTACTTTGCATTTTTGCATTGTATCTCCTACGTATATCTTATAAACAGTAATTCTGCATTGAACGACTCTTGTTTTCGTTCGACTTTTGCTTATACTACATCTTCCAAATGGTTGATATACAGTAGAATAGAATTAAAAACAGAACATACCGGTTGCAAAAGAGTAAAACAGACTCGAAATTTGTTATTTGAGTCAAAAATTATCATTGAAAAGTTGTACCACAACTTTGATTACAAAAGGAAGTTCAATTCTGTTGACAGTGTAATTGGACATTATGTGTAACTTGACACATTCTAATACTTAAATGTCATGACACCAATTACATTTATTGGAGAGCAAGCTGAGCACGTTTTGAATACTACCCAAATATTTCTTCCTGAAAGTTGTTTATAATGCAATAAATTATAGACGCATCGTAGGAGTTAGTCGTAACGTATGACCCCCAGGTGATGAAATTATCCCGAATGGAATGAATACATAACAATACAAGATCCGGCTAATTACAAGCTAAAAAAAAAGTGTGAAAATTCACTTACACTGTTCGGAATAACACTTTACCGACAATGCTGGGTGCTATCCAGGTACGTTTTGCTTTATGGGAATAACTGATAGATAGATGAACAAATGAAGGTAAGAGATAAAGATTGACTAAAATCCTGAGTAGTGAAAGAAAGGCAATATAAAGGAAACGACAGAAAATGAACGGAAAGGAAGAAGAAAAGAAGGAAGAAAAAAGAAAGAAGACAAAAAGAAGGAAAAATGAAAGTAAAAAACAAAAATGCAAAAATGAAGAAACGGGGGAAAGAAAGACGAAAAACCAAAGAATTAAAACGAAAGAGATTAAATCAATAATCAAAGACAAGAAAAAGAAGGACAAAAGAGACTTTAATCGACGAATATACAACAACAAAAAAGCAAATAAAATGATAAATAAGAAATGAATAAAATATGTTGCTATATGCATGTTAACATACGAAATACATTAAGAATACTAGGCAACATCGATATACCCTCTAAGTTGATGGCTATTATTTCCCCCTTTCCTACCGTTGCTGGATCAGTAGGCTCAATGCACTGACTTTGTGGCAGTTAGGGACTCTGGTCTGTAACTGCATGATTGATTTACCAGACCTTTGTTTATGTAAAGCTGAAATTATGGATCTCTAGAAGAGATCGCAGAAGAATATAAAATGCCACTCGCTACAGCATTTGTTAACTTCAAGGGATTTTCGACTTAAAAATCCCAAAGGTTATCAATACTGTTATTCAACAAGTGCACACCCCATACGTGTCAGAGCGTTGCAAAATATATGCCAACACAATAGTTCTTCCATCAGGCTTCGTAAAGATTCAGGCCCCTTTCAGTTCCCAAAGAGAGGAGACAAGATGATACCAATTAACCCCAGCATTTCCCACCCTTCCCCAAGGTGATGTTCCAAAACTTAGACTGGGGAAATGAGAGAATCAGAATAGACAGTGATTTCCTATACAACCTCAGATTTGCAGACGATTACGTCTTTGTTACTGAAACTCTTCATGACATCTAAATAATGCTAGACGAACTGAGTGGAGAAAGCAACAAAGACAGTCTCCACATGAAGTTTAAATAAAAGGAGCAAATGTCACGTACAACAAAAACGTTAAAAGCAAAGATGTAACACTCGAAATCAAAAACACAAAACTGGAGAAAGTAGACCACTACATCTACATAAGACAACAAAAGTCCACGAAATCCTTTGAGGAAAGACCAAACAAAAGAGCACCCTGGGATGGCAGGCTTTCGGTACAGCAGGCTCAACCTTCAAGAACCAGAGAATCCTGATTGTGCTAAAAAGTGCAGAGAACGTACACGATCTCCAATGCTAAATAAACTAAACGAAGAAAGCAAACATTTGGCCCAATGAACTTCAGTGAGAGGAAAATCAAGTGCAACAATCATATTGAGAATAAGAACATAACTGTCAAGCTCGAAAATGCAAAACTCGGCAAAGTAGACCATTACATCTATCAATGACAACCAATCTCCATTTTATCCTCAGAAGAGGAGGAAATCAAGCAAAGAATCACTCTAGAATGGCAAGCCTTCAGCAGAGCAAGCTCAACTTCCAAAAACCAAACGATCCCAATAATCCTAAAATTAAGAGTATACAACCAATTCATTGTCCCAATAGTCACTTATGGAGCTGAAACATGGTACCTAGCCAAGAGACAGACCTACAAACTGAGAAGCATGCAACGGGCCCATGAAATAATCATGCTCAACCTTCCATGGAGAAATCACAAGACGGCCCAGTACATCGAGAGGTAAACAGGCGTCCGAGACATCATAGAAACTATTAAAAAACTTGAATGACAATGGGCAGGTCATGTTGCAAGAATGACAGACAACTGATGGACATCCCGACTCACAACATTGATCTCCAGAAATCACATGCAGAACCGAGGCCGACAGAATACAAGATGGAGGCACAAACTATACAAAATCAGGAAATAATGGTTCTGCAACGCCAATGATAGAGAAATTTTATGGATCCTGGGGAAGGTCAATGTCCAACGACGGACATCAAAAGACTGGTGATGATGATGATGGAAACCAATGGGTACCATCATATTTATCTATGGAACTGAAACTCCATAGATGACTATCGGGGGGTGCATCGGTTTCAGACCCTTCTTTTCTGCACCAACATGATTCTCTTGTTTTTGAAAATTGAACTTGCTCTACCGAAAGCCTACCATCCAAGGGTATTCCTCCGCTTTGTGCGTACTTACTGGATTCATGCAAGGATTGATCGAAAGTGGGTTTGAAACCCACTTTCTGTTATGAGTGAGAACATTATCGAAAAATAAATTTTTTGTGTTGAGTTTAGAAAAAAAGGACGACATATATTCAAATGCATACCGATGTTTGTTTCTATAAATTCACGTGGAACTGATTTTTCAGGGCTTCAGAATTTTCCTCACAGCTGGCATAAGATGCACGACAGTTGACAGATTTTACGAGCAATAGTGAGCTTAAATCTGATAGAAACTTTTAAGGTTTCCCAAATATTTCACAAATTTTTGGCACCGGAAACCTCTGCATCATCCTAAGAGTTATCAATTTTTGAATGATGTTTACTCTTTATCATAAAAACGTGGCATACAAACATAAATACTTGATACATATACATATATATTCAAATACATACATTCATACAAACACCGATTACACACACACGCACAAACACACACACACACACACTGGCTATCAAGTCTATAGCCACACTGGAAAGTCGTACTACAACAAAACAGCTGTCTGTGGAACACAATTATAAATTATCATACATATGTATAGTTGAAATATATACCACACGTACATATACATATATATATGTATATATATATATATATATATATATATATATATATATCATTTTAATTCAGGTTACTTGTCAAATTTTCGATTGTATTTTGTTTTATATTTGTTTCTAACAAGAATTCTTCAAATTATAAAAATTCATTATGTTACAGTAATCATCAATAAACTTTTAACTATTTTTTAGCGGTGTAAACAGATACATAAATTCACGAATATATATACATATATACATATATATATATATGTATATATATATATATATATATATATATATATATATATATATATATATATATATATATATAATTTTAATTCAGGTTACTTGTCAAATTTTCGATTGTGTATTGTTTTATATCTGTTTCAAACAAGAATTCTTCAAATTATAAAAATCAATTATGTTACAGTAATCATCGATAAACTTTTAACTATTTTTTAGCGGTGTAAACAGATACATAAATTCACGAATATATATACATATATATATATATAAATATATATATATATATATATATATGTATATATATATATATATATATATATGTATATATATATATATATGTATATATATATATATATATATATATATATATATATATATATATATATATATATGTATATATATATATATATAAACAAAACACACAGCTACTCAGCTATTGAGAATTATGCAAAATAAGTAGATAGATATGGATAAATAAACTAAGTGGGAGAAAAAGGTTGTTTTCACCTCAAACTATTTATTAGCTAAATTAAGCGTCAAGAATCATGTTTTTTACGAATTTTATCATAAGGTTTCATGCAATATTCTTACGAGAGGGCTTAGAATGTAAAAATACCAAACTGGAATGTGAATGATGATTGCTAAAAAAAGGGCGTTTACATACGCATTCATACGTAAGAACAAATACACAAACCCACTACAGCGCTACCACACACATACACACACACACACACACACATACACACACACACACACATATATATATACATATATATATATATATATATATATATATATATATATGTATATATACATATGCATGTATGTATGTGTGTGTGTGTGTGTGTGTGTGCATGCTTGCTGGTATAGTATATACAAGGTGTTTTTACTGTTCTACATAGAAATTTATTGATGTTTTCACCAAAAGTGAATCAATATTTCCAATTGTAGACGTATACGCTTATAAGAATACGATTCATACGAATTCAAAGAAGGAAAAATGCGTTTCTGATCTTCGTATAATTATTCCACTACGTGGAGGTTAGCTTTCCTCTAGCTGTGAAACTTTTGCCCCCTACCGGCCATATTAACGCACGAACACACCAAATTCCATTTTATACACGAATCACAGTCAAAAAATGTTGCTGTAACCTTGGCCTGACAAAAATGAAATCCTGAAAAATCAAAAAATTATATCCATTTAAAGTGCATCAAAATACGATGAAGAAAATACATTTCCCGACGAGAAAATACTACTTGACTCATCTAAATCTTCACCAGGGAAACACGTCTTTGCGTAATTACCACTTTTCAACAATACTATTCGTGTGGACGATTAGATCATTCGAATGTTTGGATTAATTCACGACAAGAGGAGATAAAAATTCTAAATATGAACTTCCATTTTGTACAATTTGAAACACTCATAAAACAAGAATTGGTTTTGCATGACAGATATGAAATTTGATACATTTACACGGTTGAACAATATCTTCTTCATCTCCCTCAGTAAAATAATGTATTTTGAAATAAATGCATTCGTTTTAGTGAACAATCACCTTTCACATTTATCATCAAAATTATTTAATTCGTATATCTTCCTTAGTTTTTGTAATTTTCCCCAAAATATACTTATTCACAATTAAAATCCCCCTTGAATTGATCTATGCGTTTAAATGACAAAACTCGGGGGTATGGATGTTCAAACAGCCATTCAAGTGGGGAGGATATTAAAGTGGCCCTTTCAATCATTCGTATTTAATACTGTATGATATATAACCTTCAGCTCATCGCCTGGACCATTAAAAGCGGTACGACCGCTGAAGACGTCAGTGGAGAGTCGAACAATTGTCTTCGAATACAAAGTTCATTTTGATTTCGCTGTGTCATTAATGGTCAGAATTTTCAATTTATTCAAACTGCCAGTTGCATTGTCAATTAAGTGACAGTTTCCACTTCCGGTCCAGGTACTGCTGTAAATGAGTTGAAGTGCTCTACCGGAATTGCAATTCACTGCAGGAATCTGATATCCGGAATCAACTGGTAAATTGCTGTCTGAGCAAGCCGACCATTTGAGCGTATGATCTATGTTTCATAAGTGAATTACTTGAAATGAGCAGAAACAGGGAGTTGAATAAAATTATATTCTTGCCATCTTCTCTCTACCTTTATCTTGTGTGTACACAAACGATTCTTGAACTCATAATTACGTAGAATTAACAGTATAAGGCGGAAGGGCGTCACACATTGTTTTGCCCGTAAAATAGTGAATCTATAAGCATGATGGGATTGGAGGTGGTGGTTGGTCTATCAGTTAATAGTATGGAGAATGATATCGGCGAATAGAGTTCAAAGTCCAGTTAGGGCAGTTTGTGTTTATTAATGCCCTTGTTAAATGCATGGATACACTTTCCGAGGCATAAGGTGGATGAAAAGGGCAGTGAGAGCTCTTAAATTTGTAAGATAGTCCATCTTGGGTGTCAGGCTAGCACTTCAAACCTAGAAAGAAACAAAATACCGATAAACAACGATTCAGTCTTCATGGATTGTTCGAGAAATAGAGAAAAAATCAATATCCCTCGTGTTATAAGGGACAAGAAGCAACTTTACTCTTCGTTGTTTTTTTTTGGGGGGGGGGGTTGAAGGCATTTTTTGTTTTTCTCTCTAAGTTGTAAGTTTCTTAGACGGACAGAAAACTTTTCCATCAATAAATAAACGTGCATACCCGTGCAAACACATCCAAATGCACGCATGCGCGCACACACACAAACATGATATATATTCAAGAGCCTTCAATTTGGTTATTCATTTATCTGTGCCCCTTTCACACTGAAACTGCAAAGCTTATCGACCTGATATTTGGCGTAAAGACTAGCAGCACATCAACTTGTCACATATGCTGAGTGTGGTTGACTCATTATTTAGTATCAAATTGTTTCCGAATCAATATACTTACGAATGAAGCAATCCTTGCCCACGATGGGAATAATTTCTTTTACATTTCTCCAGTTTTGAACAGTTTTTCCTAACATATTGAAGAGAAACCATCAATAAAGTAGTGAAAACGTAGCAGCAATGCACCGTCATTGTTACATTTTATCGCCCATCTTCTTCTCCTTTTTGAATGTACCAGATGAATAAATCAAGTCATTATTTATAAGAATATAGTAGATTTAATTTCACTGGTTTCCATTTCTGGATTTCATCATCCATCGATTTGCCATAAGTAACTAATTGGACTTTTCGAAATTTTGCTTGGTGGTAGGAAAAACTTCTGCTAACTATAGTGTCAAAAGTATAAAGATAAAAAATATTTGGTAAATCACAAAAGCAGCAGTCATAATGTGTATAGTACATTCATCATAATTAATCATTTGACATCAGCTGTTGGACATAGATCTTCCCCAAAATTTACCAAATCTCTTAATTGAACTCTGCATAACGTCAATATTCACTGAATCCGTCTGAATCTACTCGTATTGTGAATTTTTGTTGGTCACAGTTTAGTAGATGGTATTTGGGATTCCACATCGTGAGTCATGATGTCATGAAGTTGTCTGGAATTCTTGCAATATGGCCTGCCCATTGCCATTTGAGTTTTTTAGGGATCCTATTATAAATCTGACACTAGCTTCCTCTCTCATATTCCGGGCAGCCTAGTGATCTCTCTAAGAGATGTTCAACATTATTCAGTTTTATTTAAATCACGTGATTCTTTGAGAGCCAATCTTTTGGTTAGGCTAGATACTTTAATTCCATTTGTATATACTGGTTATAGACCCTACTTTCAAATCTGATGGGATTTCTTTGCTCTTGAATTTTGAGCTTACTCCATCAAAAGTTGGTTAACCTGGGGTTATTTTTAGTCTGATTTCTTATTCTCTCAATGATTTTATGGAGATTCGTTGTCCCAGTTAAATTAAGCCGTCTATTTCTTTTTCAGCACTGCGTTTTCAATTTTGATCGCTGTTGTTTTGTCTCTGTCCTCGGCGTGTCTCTTACACATGGCATTGGTTTTACTGAAGCTCATGTTGAGACGAACTCTATTGTTTTCTTCAATCATTTGTCCAAAGAAAATTCCAGCAGAGAAGCCATTGTCCACAACTAAATGAGTGGGTAGAAGGTTTACAATTAATAGAAGAGGATAATTCGAATGTAATACGTAAAGTTATATTACCCCCAGATTCATGCATGGTTATTTACATATTTGTATTTTATTCAAGAGAAAAAATACTGTAATAGGTGCTAAGTTTTAGCCGAAAGTCAAGGGTTATTTGCAAGATTTAGGCGTGGCGAGAAGTCTGCGCCATGAACCCACACAACACTGGAGAGTTCCGCTGTATTTACTTCCATGGACATTAGTCACTTTCATTTTTTAATTCGTTTTCAAGTTTTTATCAGTAAAACCTGAAATGCAAATAAAAAATATTTATATATTTTCAAAACATATTTTTAGCATTCCCAATAAATAAAATCTCCACCACCCTTGGAGTTGACGGGTAGGGATTTTTGATTTAACTGTAGTTAGGTCTTTCTTATCCGTCCGTAGTACGACGATCTGAAATCATTTTCCGAAACCCCAAAATCTATCTCATAATAATTAACAATGAAAAAATTCGCTGAAAATTTTTTTTCAACAATACAGAAACTGGAATGCATTATGATTACATTGTAAATAGGGAGCCCCCACCTAACACTGACCATTTTTAGTGGATCGGTAACGGAACATCGAATGGTTAAATGTACAAAACTATTCTTCAGAAATTTCAAAAATATGGTTTTAGGCTTTCAATGGTTAAACAAATCTTCGCTTTTATTTATCTCAAGTCACCACTCTGTGGAAACAGAGTGTATATGAGGAATTGTATTGATTTTTATAAGGACCTACTTGATAATGGTAAAATGCAAAACGAACTTGGAATGAAAATTTCATGAGAATTTATCATACTCACTCAATTTATCGGAAATATTGACCATACTCATTACAAACCTAATATCATTATTTTAGAATATATATATATATATATATATATATATATATATATATATATGTATGTATACACACATATATAAATATATATATATATATATATGTGTGTGTGTGTGTGCGTGTGTGTGCGTGCCTGTTGGTGTGTGTGTATATTCTCTGTGTCTGCCTCTGGGTCTGAAGCGAAGAATTCAATCTTACCTCGCGATACTTGGAGAGATATTGGATAGACTATAGCCACACTGAGGAGTTGCAATACAACAGAACAGCTTTTTGTGGATCACACAATTATCATATATATATATATATATATATATATATATATATATATATATATATATATATATATATATATATATATATATATATATATATATATATATATATATAATGTGTACTGTGGAGAGTGAGACAGACTCGGGAGTACGGTGTTTAGAGATAAGGTTTATTAATCCTCATATGTAAATTGTCCAGACATGTTTCGGGATTCTTCCCATCATCAGTGGTGTGTGCTGTGTGAGTGAGTGTTAAAAGTCATATATATATATATATATATATATATATATATATATATATATATACATACTAGCTAGAAGTCATAAGCCTGTGGCGTGGCACAGTTAATTGCTGTGTTCGATCCATTTGATGAAAGAATGGACATCGTTTGGACGTATTTCTGATTGTTTCTGATTGTTTCTGTAGTTGCTGTTAGAGAACCCCCCTCTCTAAAGCAAGTGATAGAGCTGGGCCTTTCGAAATCTTTCAATTCTTTACAAGTTTTGGACATAGGAAGGGCCATAGAATCATAATGATCAGCAATGGCCATTATGAACCAAATGCTGGACAAAGGCTATCTTTTTCTATTGTGACTGCAATTTCGCTAACCTCTGCCATGTTTTACCGTAAAAATCATCTTCTATCATGTGTCTAGTCTTTTCTTATTCGATTCATCTGTTGTCATCTTTTCTCATCAAGAGTCCAGCCCACTCTATTGTTGTTATGTTATATTTAGTGGCAGCAGTTCAGCTACGTTAAAGAGGCCACCTAATAGGTCACAGGTTTGAATCCTGCAGTAACCCCATCATCATGGTTTTTCACTTACACTTACGCTGCCTGGGCCAAATGAAACCTTCTTCGTATAATAATGGAACATCATTTCAAATGGAGTTTCTAAGTAATATAACGCATTTATAATTATTTCCGTCGGATTATATTTCCATTTTCTTAATAATATGTTTATATATTGCGTTTATATATGCACATTCTTTATTGTACAAATAAAACCTTACGGGTTAGAAGCAGAGCTGCTATTAGCAAACAGAATGTGTATGTAATTTGATAAATAACTGATACATACCTTTATTCGTGTGATAATTCCCTCCGATTTGAAAGATGTATGCACAATACATTGACAGCTAATAACTTCGTAAGACTGTTTTGTTTTTTTCTGATTATGTTGAATATATAAACGTCATTTAAATATAAACATAGAACGCCAATCATCTCAAACTTTATTAAATCATATATCTTTTGTTATTGCTGTGTTTGAGTAACTTTTAGGTAATAAACATGGCTCCTATGAACAAAAATATCTGAATGCAGTTTAGGAGATAGTCGGATGGTTGAATTCTCAGAGAATGGAATGAATGAGATGAATTCAATCACCGGCTTTTGTCTGGATACTTTTGGTTGCCCTAGTATTTTTGATTCCCCCAAACTCCTTCAAAGTGTTCTTACGATGTTTAGATATTTTTCAGACTTTTTACTTTAATTCTACTCTGTGCTCTGAAGGAGCAACTATGTTCACGATCTGACAAATATTTTCATTTAAAGCAAAAAAGAAAATGATATATAAAGTGACTGAATAGTTAGTGTTGTAGCAATTCGGATTGATTTGCCAGGTTCAAACTCAAGCCGGGTCAGAAACGCTGGTATCCGTCTCAGTGCGTCACCCAAATATGGGTGAATAGTCGAGCAATTTGGACTCACTAGCTCAGGTCAGCAAGACGGACAATAAAGATTCAAAACCAGCCTAGGATGAACCCCCTAGGCACTCTTGGTCGCCTCATGACGATATCATCTGCGGTACTCTATCAAGCCTGCATTTGGTTATTGGATACCTACTTACAAACAACAGGCAAAAATAGTTTCTTTCCAATGAATGTAATGCAATTTCCTTTTCTTTAACGTTATTTTCGAAGTACTACTTTAAGTTTGATCTGGAGGAATTTCGTTATTTATATTGATACTTTGAAGTAAACTTTTTTAGGGGTTGAGTAAAAGTCTACGCTGATTCCATTCAACTTGTCTTATTCACCGGCTGCGAATAGATTTATTCCCCCATCTCATCTATAAGAACCAGACCGCTTAATAATGCATCGTTAACACGCCCCGACCCTATGTACCTATTTGTAAGCGTCCGGGGGACAGGTGGCCTTTACTTTCTTATTGTTCATGTTGCATCCAATATATGGAGTCAGTGACGTATTGCAATAAAGTCGTTTGTTATTTTAACTAAAAACAACAGCTGCAAATAAACTTCTAACGGAGAAAGATTAGTATTGAAAGTAAAGTTTTGACACCTAACTGGCTTTCTTTGGCGTCAACGGTGAAGTATTTCTTTTAGTCTGACTTGATTGAAGGTATTTCAAGATAAAAATTGATGTTTGAAAAGAACTATTTTTCTCTTTGTGAAAAGGTCAGACTGATTCAGTTCAACTTTGTTAATATTGACGGTTTGAAACAGAATGTTTGTCTTCTTATTTTTCAGTATACCAACCTGTTATGGATCATAGTGGCAGGGCAGGGCCAAAAACTACCCATGGTTCGCACAATAGAACCAAGAGAAAAGAGAAAACAACAAGTGGTATATATCAGTATTAACGAAATGAAAAAAACTTTTAAAAAACTATTCGAACTGGAGAAAAAACATCTTTACAGGCACGAAATAAAAAGAAAGTAAAACAAAACGCAGTAGGCTTTCTTATCAATGAGGAAACAAAAGACAATGTGGTAGGTTTCAATGTCTACGCCGTCACTTTGCTGTCACTAAGGAAGAGACTTCCACGATGACATCAACTACATAATCCAAGATACTAGCAAATACTTCAGCATCATTATGGTAGATTTACTGCAGAAACAAAAAAATCGGAATAAAAGGAGAGAAGATTTTGAAATTTTGCAACAGTGAACGGGTTCAAAGTAATGGACACCTTCTACAAGAAGAAACCCAATAAAAAATGTACCTTGGGAAGCCGCAATGATGAAACAAAGAAGGGAATAAACTATATCCTATTGGACAAAAACTATGTCGTCAATGATATTCAGGTCTCAAATCAAGTCAACGTAGGAAAGGACCACAGAATGTTATGATATAAAATTGATACCAATCAAGAAGACAAGAAGATGTTCCACACAAAACTTCAACCACTATAAGTGCCATAACAACTCACCCGACTTTTCACGCCCAAACAAAAGGTCGAATATGTTTTCAACCAAAGAGCAAAAAAAACAATTACTTAAATCTTGGGATAATCGAAGAATCTCATGGAAAAATATCAAGCCACTAACAACAAACAAAAATACTTGAGCCACTGAGTTAAATAAAATCATCCATAGACCACGTCGTCTTTTTTGCAGATAACTTCCATGACCTACAACTAATGCTCAAGCAGAGGAACACTCAAGGTTTGAAACTTTTCGATAGAGTAAGCTCAATTTTCAAGAGCAAAAATATTCCATTAGTCCTAAGTAGAAGTGTACACAACCAATTTATCCAGCCGATAGTCACTCAAAGTCCTGAAACATTGAACCTAACCAGAAGATTGACCATCAAACAGAGAACCATGCAACGTAAACAGGAAAGAACCATGCTCAGCGTCACAGGAGGAGATCACAAAACAGCACGGTATGTTATCGAAAAACCAAAGTCAGTGAGATCATACAATCCATCAAAAACCTCAAGTGAAAAAGGGCATAACACGTTGCAAAAATATAAGACAACTGCTGGACATCACGATTCACAATGAAGATCCCTATAGATGACATGCAAAACTGTGGCCGGAAGAATATGAGATGGTGAGACAGAGTAGACACATTCTAGGAGTATTAGCTCCACGATGCCCATGAAAAGAGATTTCTGCCAAATTTAGGGGGGAAGGTCTGTAATGGATGCTAAAATGCTGCTGCTGATTAATATTAGTAAGAAAGTGAGAATGAACGATAATTTTTAAATGGAGACTTCCTTTTCGCTACCGACAGACAAAGCTGTGTAATCTTTTCCTTTCGGGTCAATTATTAAAGGTGTGATTATCTACTTTTCCCAAACTTCCGTCACGTTTTCTCCCCAAATTATGTTTATACGAATTATCTCCTCTTAGTGAGAAAGGAAAACGGATAAGTATCGATGTGTTTGAAATTTTGGCATTAAAAATAATGAAAAAAATGTCTGGAAGAAATCTTTCATTATTATTGAGAGGAGAGATGGAGAATTGGTAACAAGAGAGGTGGGATAACGAATTGAACATATATATATATATATATATATATATATATATATATATATATATATATATATATATATATATGTGTGTGTGTGTGTGTGTGTGTATGTGTGTGCGTATGTGTGTGTGTGTGTGTGTGTGCTTGTGTGTTTGTGTATACAACACTCAGAGGAAAACATAAAGAAACACAGGATGAAAGATGAGGGGGAAAACAATATAGAGAAAATGGAAAAAAAAGGAAAAAGGAAAAATGGGATACTAGGTAAGAGAAATAAGAAGGTAGGAAGATCATGTAGCACAGGTCTTACAACAGGGAGGGCATTCCTGTTTACTTTGATGTAGAAATCAGAATTTGATGTTGCAACCTTTACTTTGTCCTGAAAACTGACCAATGGTAGCTGTAGCAAATTAGCTTCTATCTAATCAACGAAGCAAGTCCATAAAGGTTTAGCTTAATCGTTCCTGGGAGCCACATTAGATGAGTGAAGAAACGAAAAGACTGTGTTTTACCAATTATGTCTTCAAAGAAGAGAAATTAGGCAGAAAGATTGTGTTGTGCCAGTTTGAATTGCCAGCATACCTTTGAAAAACAGCTTTTGAGATCCTAGCTTTAATCTGATTTTGAATTAGGACTACTTTAGCCAAAGGAGAAATACGCCATCAAACAGCTTAGAGGGATGCGCTACGGTTGAAAAATAATCTTAGCCAACTTGAGAAATGAGAAAGTAGGGAGTTGCAAAATGTACCTACCTGCCACAGAGAAGAGAATATTCCTGGAGCTCGAACACTAATCACTGACACCACAGTGAAGCATGCAACTGTCCTCACCGTAACTAATCCAGAAATAAATAAGAACTGTACATACTTAACTCTGGAGGGGAACAAAATCGAAAAGTAAGGTGACAGAAAGATGATGTTGCACCAGTTTTTAAAACTTCAATGCATATGAAATGTTGTCTTTTACCTGAGTTAGAAGCTGACACCAGACACAGATAGGAAATACGTGACCATCTCAGCAACGATGCTGGTCTAGAATGTAAACATAGTGAAATCGCCCGTGGGAAAATGTTTGGATGTAAAAGTAATTATGCTATTTCCCATCAAATTTTGTACGGATCAATTTCCTTATTTGATTAAATCCGTCCAAATGATTACTTTTTATTGTCCATTTACTTAGAAAACCAGAACATCGACATGAAGCCAACCGACTTACGTCTGATCACAAATACGTAACCCATTAGAGGTAAACACCCATTAACAACAGATGGCAGGAATTGCGGTCACTGCAGATTCATGGGCAAGAACGAATGACAGAAAAAATCCATTACATTACCAGCTCGCTAAACACAAAGCTGTTTCTATGTAATGTTTGTTTTGAGGCCTCCGGACAAGAAAGGTGATACAGAGAGGGCATAAGGTCTGACATTTTGCTGATGAATCAATTAAAGAAATGTAATGGATGACATTTGCTTTTTTATATATAAGTATTTGCCACATAGAGATTAAATACGTATATCATGTTGATATACTTCACTTCATCTTGAAATGATCGACATACGTCCGGCTCGTGATACCTCCATATTACAAGAACATAAGCCAGACGAATGGCAGTATGAACATGTAAAACATTGTTTCAATCCATTAAAGTCAGGTTAAAGTGTATTGAGACCCTGGGATACATAGTCGACACAACTTCAATAAAGCAGCCAGATGTGATTGGCATTAACTTGGCTACAAGAGTTCCTGGAAGGAAATCAAAGTAGGCTTCCAATCACCTTAGGGAGATCAACTTCCTGGTTTGAATCAAGGATGGTTTGACTAGTTGCTAAACGGTGCCAGAGAGCCCAATCAGAACTGCTATTAGTTTGGGTTGGGATAAATGGATCTATGTATCTCCCAAGAGAACCGAAACAGTTCCAGTCGAACTTTCAATTTGGTTCACTTATTCCATTCACCGAGCAGCTAAGTGATCGGGCTCTCGGATCTCCCAGTGCCATTTACGATTACACAGCATGAAGCATTTTCACTGTGCAATTTTCAAATTGAAATTAAATCTGATTGATGTATCGATAGCTGTATTTACGTCGGTAATCATTTAGCTCTCTGATCAAATATCAGCAATAGGAAAAAATCACTTCTGTTTCTTGTGTAATCTCACAATATACTGAAAACATTATGAACTACACATATGCACGAGTACGCATGCTCTCTCTCTCTCTCTCTCTCTCTCTCTCTCTCTTTCACACACATGCAGACATACACACACGCATGCACACACACACACATGCACACACACACACACATATATATATATATATATATAAGAAATTTGGAAATATAATCATTTGATACAATGGTGGATGGCAAGTCTTTACATTTATCTTCTTCAAGATCATGAAGTATTCGTGCCTATAATTGTATGGTTCAATTGTTTATTGAATATCTAGTTACTTAACAGGAAATGAACAATTACAATAAAGTGACTATCACCGTACAAAAATGTGTAAATTCAAATAAAACAATCCGATCATTATTATGATAACAGCCTTTCAGCGTTCGTTGTTGGGCATAGATCTCCCCAAGATTCAACAGAACTCTCAATTATTTTTAGTCTTTTCCCATTTACATTTTCCTCTCTATTTAAAAAAAAGCATTATGAATAAAATCAACAATATAGTATATTATTCAATTATTTTAACGCTCAATTTGTATTTATGTAATTTAAGTTATGAATTTCCTATATCTTGTGTTTTTTACAGTATTGCCTCTTATAGTGCATCGTATCGAACCTTCAATAAGTTCACCTATTTTCTCAGGTCCTTTCTTAAATCTTTTTGAAATGCTCTTCAATCATGTTATCTTGGCCAAATAATATATTTGAACGCAATTCATCGTCATTCTGCCGGATCATACATCAATTTTTAGTTACATATATTATATATATATATATATATATATATATATATATATATATATATATACATTATGAATGCATTTTATCACTTCTAAAGTCCATTTGAAAAGACCTCTTGTTATAATTTATGATAGATTATGAAGTCATTTCTTATATATCTATATCTATCTATATATTTTAAGAAATGGATATACAATGTAATCACACACACATACAATCACACACACGCACACACACACACACACATATATATATATATATATATATATATATATATATATATATATATATATATATATATATATATATATATATGGTGAGTCTGAATGGAATGAGCTGTAAATTTTCCATAACGAAAGATATATAAATAATGAAAGTGTCGACAAAAAATGTGAAATATCGCATCTTCAAGTTTTATTTTGAAAACTACAAATGATGACATGTCAACATTCCTGCCATCGAAGTCTGTGTATAAATTGCATAATTGATGCCTTTATATTGCTTGTGATACTCTCTAATTCGGAAGCGAGTCATTATCATTCCAAGAATTGTTCATACGATTCATTTTTTTTTTGTATAAGATACTTCCCGTAATTTTGTCTGGTCGATTCCTCGATAATATTAAATGGCAAGATAATTGACAATTTTTTACCTTTTCATAAAAACCATAAGTTTTCCCCCTCACTTTTTGTACCTGGTAATCTACCCAATTTCATTCTCTTTTCTCCTGTTCTACCTCGTCGGTCATACTTATAATATCAATAGCAACCATCAACCAAGCCATCAATGAAGTAACTGGTCATCATGGCCGAGTGAGAATAAAATAATGTCTTTCAAGCTCATTGGCCAGTCGAAGCTTCACTGCACATTCCTTATTTGGTCGATTGTCACCCTCCTACACTGTTGGTCGCACGTTTTTGACTCTCAAAGGGTGGAGGTAGATAAATTCATCCATTTTCTCTGGGGCATCCGCAGGAAGTAAATTCAGATTGTTTCTGCTAGATTTTGAAATCAACTCACCAATTTTATTTAGCTGGAAACTGCTCGTCGAACCACACCACTCTTTCAGTCGTAAATCGATTCAAAATACTAAATCTATGATCAAAAAGCTGGTCAGGTACCATTTACGGACAGTGAACAATACAAGCAATCGCAGAAATTATCCGTAACTTTAACGGTAGGGTCCATTGTTTACAAAGAAAACCAACTGTTCACCTTATTTTGCACCACTCTACAGTTAATTCTTATTTATGCTGTATGTTTTATCATTATTTTAATGTTAATTTACCAGGCATTTTTCCATCGTGAAAATAAATGTTGTAAATCTAATTTTCTCTTGGCTGGTGTAAATTCAATAACTCAGTATTCGAAGACCAGACTGTATTTGCCCTGAGCGAATTCATTCAAAACTAACGAGTACATAGCCAACCAAACAGCACGATTCCTACCAAACTCATTACTAATTTTTGAAAACTTTTTACAAATCATCGATCAACATCTCCACTTGATAGTATTAAATGGGGTTCTTTCATTTCAATTGTTATGTCTATAAAAATAAAATAAAAAAAGGAAAATGACGTAACCATTTTCCGCAGGATACCATTGTCTAAGTCGCAACTGAGGAATAAATACTCCTGCTCCTATATGCACGCGTTAACCCCTCGGTTCAGTTTTCTGAAATTTCTTACGAAGAATCTCTCAATGCTGATCCAACGAAGGATCCAGAATGTCAGTGGTTGGAGCAAGATGGACGGATGGCTTTTAGTGGGAAGGGTGTTGGGAACTAATACTCGGAGTTTCTTGGATATGCGCTCAAATGTGCACAGATAGTCATACTGTCGTATTTTCCATTAAAATACGGCGTAACTCGTTAGCCAGCTCGAGCACCTACCAACTTGGTTGTGTTCACGTTTTTTGTGGTTAACCATTCAGTCGGAATACATCCAATTACCTACCAGGAGGGCCTAGACTTCTACATGTTCCACTTTGATGGACCTTAGGATGCGAATATTTGAAGCGAGGGATCAGCTGTACGCACATTGCAATCCACCTTGAAACTTTGTCACGCTGGCTGGAGGGCTATCATTTACTGAGATATATACAACCTGAATCAAATGGAAAACGAAAGAGAGGTATTCAGGTATTCACAGATACCAATCCATATGCACAAAAACAAATAGAATAATTGAAGTAGGTAGTTTAGAAAGATAAGTTCGTTAATCGTATAACTGTCATGATAAAAATTCTATTGAACAATAAATGTGTTTAGAATGTTCTACTTATGACATCAACGTTTTTTTTTACACTGAAAGCATCTAACTATAGTGACAAAAACGTCCAGAAATATGTAGATCCTGGTGAATCTAATTATAATTATTGAACCTGTCAGACCCCAAAATGGAAAAAAAATTTTTTTTCTGAAATAGAGATAAAAGCTTTTTAGAACAGGTTTGGTAGAATAATGATATCAATTTTCAAGTCTGAGTTTCAAGTTTCAATCATAGCTAGGGGCGCCGAAAAATGCAAACAAATGAACCTATCAGAATAAGGCTTTCAAAGGGTCACTACAGTTTCTTTTTTTCTTGTAAACGAAAAATGAGAACATCTTTAGAAAGGGTCTCATGAAGTGCCTATAAAAGTCTGTAGTCAGAACAGTATGATCAAGAGTGCTGGAACAAACAAACAAACAATAAAAAAAGTATGCAAACGCACATATGCACTTATAGAAGAGGATAGATTCCTTTGTCAATAGATAGATTGGGAGATAGATAGATAATAATCGATACAGTTTCATAGATTTGATCAGAATGATGTATACATAGACAGTTATGAACAGATTGAATTAGATCGATTTGATTTGATGTAAGTAAATGGAATGATATAAAGAAACGTTAGAATCGCACAGAGAGCCACGAAAATAGCAATTCTAGGCATAATTTGGAGGGAATGGACCAGGGAAGGGCTACTATGGATGATTTAGACATAATTAAGCCAAAAAAATTATGATCTATATCTATATCGAATAAGGATGACAACAGATTAAGCTGAAGATTAGACACAAGATTGAGGGATGATATAAAAAGGTTTACCGCTGAGACAAAGCAAAGTTTGTCGTTATGGAAGGAAATGGAAAACACTTTTGTTCAACAGCGGTTTATAATTGCTGCTGCTCCTGCTACTGCTGTTGCTGCTTCTGCTGCCACTGCTGTTGCTGCTGCTGCTGATGGTGATGAAGATCACAGATGTACACACATATATATATAGAGAGAGAGAGAAAGGGGGAGATATGAAAAGCATTGTTGTAATGGTGTATATGCATAAACTGAGATTAATAGGTAGGTAAATCTATTGAGCGCAGGTAGATATGTTTGGGACGATCATAAACGCATTGACATGAACGGGACGTCAACTAAGCTAGCCCTTCATTGCGATAAGATTAAGCACATGTAATTACCTTCCACTCCAACTCTTCCCCAATTAGGCCTGATTATGCAATCATTCAATTTAATTATGTCAATTATCCAATTCAATTAGATCAATTATGCAGAGCAGATAGCATTCCATTTCCCATGTTAATTCATTGTTTGCAGAACGGCCGTAACCTCAAACGTTAACAGATTAATTAAATAATAACCCGGAGCATTTACTTCTTTACAGTAAAGGGACCTCTTATAAATCTAAACGCAGCTTTTAAATGCCCCTGGCAGAATGGTGTTCTATACCTCTGTCAACTGAACCAGAGTGCATATATATATATATATATATATATATATATATGCATTTCTGCCTGTCAATCCTTATAATATCTCCAAAAGTTATAAACGATTTTCAATTACATTGTGCAAGCCATATATTAAAGGAAAATTGATTGTATATCTTTTTATTTTCGATTGCGAGAGCTTTAATTCCTTTCATGTACGTAAATGTATTCGCTTAAGTTTGTCCTCACAATATTTCCAGTAGCTCACCACGAATTCGGATGACATTTTCTGGGAAAAATGATTCATTGCCTGAAGAAGAATTGATCAAAGTTTAGGCGAAACCGAGGAATTTCTTTTCCATTGAAAGATATTCATCATATATCATTGTTCAAAATTGTTGGACATTGAATCTCCCAATTAATATCCTAGCAATATATGGACCGATTTGAATTCGGTATTTCGTTTGTGACAATTTTGTTGACAGAAGTATGCGTTCTCCGATGGCTTATAGTTTTATGTATGTGATTTTTAATCCGTACATATATCGCAATTGGTTATCCTTCATGCAAGCAGTATCAACTGACTAACGAAACATTACTGATGAGATACAACCTTCAACCCATAAGCTTCATTAAGATGTGCATATCCTGTGAGCCATATCGAATAGAGAAGATTTTTGAAAAAGTTCAATCTAAACTTATAATATATGGTAATACATTAGCTTCACAAGATCCTTTAAGAATGTCACTGTGTGTCATACTAAACTATACTTAGTAAATAGCTATACACATTTGAGTTGCTTGCTACATAGCATCGCTTTGCTATTGTACTTCGTTCGAACTTCACTAAGATCCTGTGGTTGATAGATACATCCATTACCTTATGAAGTGAGTGAAGGGTTATGTGTCTGAATCCCCTCTGTACATGGTCAGGCAATATTCATTTTAGACACAAATTGTATTGTGGCCAAAGTACTGCTTTACTAAGAAATAGAAATCACGATTTCCAGGAATTGCTTTTATCCACTAGGCTATGTCAGACAATGTGTCTCGGATGTCGTGTTCGCGACTATATCTACTAAATAGGTACTTTGAGTACAGCGTAGGTCAGGCAATGGGATTTCCGGACCTTCAACATAAAACTAATTGTTTTCTTATGCGAAATTCCTGTTTTGGACAGGAATATCATGCAATACATAAAATTTCGGGGATTTCAAGAAGTCACTAACAGTAGTGAGCAGTTGTTTCTTTGATTTCTTGGGATGGCATATTTGGTTCGGTCCTTTGGTTCCTCATTGGAGTTTTGCATTACACCCAGTGGTCTCTTTCAAGATGGATGATAGTATACGTGTAAATATTGATAATAGCAAACAACAGCATTGCTGTAGAGCGACGGCTATAACGCATCTGTATTTTAGTAGTAGTTGTATTATATCTCGATTATCCTGATTGGCAATGGACTGAATTCATTCAATCAGATTGGTTGTCGAAGCATGATTTCCTAGTGAGATGATTTGAATTACTTTCGGGAGATATTTGATTGGATGTCACTACAAGTTCAGATCATTGGTTAATCAATTAAATCAGTGGTCATTATATTTGAAATATGAATATTTACGTGATTTCATGAAATCCCTGATCAAAATGGGGTTTTCGTGAAATTACCGAGTTGTTCAGTGATTTCAGAAAACCCTAAGCTGCACAATCCTACACAAATACACACACACACACACATATATATATATATATATATATATATATATATATATATATATATATATATATATATATATATATATATATATATATATGAATTGTGTGGGTGTAGATAACTGTCCTTCACTTATACAAGTTTGATGAAAGTTTTTTTTTTCTGTTCAGTTCTCAGTTAATTTTCTTGATTATTTTCGGACGAACATATTTCTACAACGAATCAATATAGATATTGTTCGAACACCTAATGTCCAAAGCTTTTGACCACACTTATACTGATTGACAAGATCATGAAAAATTGTAGATAATTTTCAGAATTTTTTGTTTTTCAATTCCAAAATAACCTCGGCATCACAGCACTTAATATATGTGCGTTACTGTATGGCAATAATAGTAGATTTGTTTGCTGGGGTAATTCATCCGCCAGCAACTAGTCAAGTACAATTAAATTTCAAGTCCCCCAACTGAAGAAGACAATCAGACTATATTCATTAACTTGAGCACTAATAAACGAAACATTTTTCCCCTGATCTTGATAATGGCCAGAAGTTTTGAGAGCTTGATAACTTCTAAGTTGGAGTCTTGCAGTCAATGAAAACAGATGTCATTTTTGATGCTCTGAGGAAATAACATTTTTGTACGGCGAACAGAACGGCTACAGGCTGTGAAAAACAGTACGATTGTACTGCGTACCGACTATTTTGTCACCAAGGTTCAATTGAGTCGTCAGACTGATAAACTCACTAAAATGGACCAATGAAAAATCATGTAAACAACAACCAACTACAAAAGATTATGATGAATATAAATCCCCGACATCATCATCATAATCATCATCAAGCATCATGATCATCATCAAGCATCATCATCATGCATGTAGTGCCCATCGTTGGAGATAAACCTTCACTGATATTCGCCAGACCTCTCTACCATATATATTCTGGAGCTTATATTTTTCTGATGTTTGTCACGCCACCTGATACTTTGCCGGCTACAATTTTACATATGATCTCTTTGCATACACGTTGCGAGTCAATATTTCTAGCTGTTGTCAGACATTGTGGCTACATGGCCAGCCCTCAATTGAGTTTTCACGTGATAACTCACTAAGATACTGTACTTTGTCGCGATCTTTCCATGTGGTGTTGAACATGCTTTTTTTCTCGTGAATGTTGCATGGTCCTTAAATTGAGGCTCAATCTTATGACTATTAGGGAGGATAAATCGCTTCTCTTTAGGACTCGTGGTATTTACTTGTTCTTGAAAATTGTACTTGCTCTGTTGAAAGCTGTCTAGTACGATTCTACACTTGATTTCTTCTTCTTCTTCTGACAGTTTCATGGAAATTTGTGGTCCTAGATAGATGTAGCCGTGTACTTTCTATTCTGATCATTGTGTATCTGTCCTCTGCATGTTTGTTGTGGACGTCGTCTGTTTTACTGAAGTTTAAATAGAACCCTACTTTTTTGCTTTTTCGTTTACTCAGTCCAGCAATTTTCGGGGCCGTGGAGTTTTCATTAAAAAGGACGGTGTCACCAGAAAATCTAGGGTTACTAAGCCATTCTGAATCCTTTTTTTTTCCTGTTTGGGTTTCAAACGATCATCATTAAGCTGTAAAAGGTTTGAACTGGTATCACCTTGACCTATTCGAGTTGAATGGCTTAGAGTCTTCATGTGATCTGATGAAACAGCTGCCGAGTCGGTAGACATGTTGTGAGAATCTGACATTGTGGGATTTACACCTTGATGTATGGTAGCATCAATAACCTTGTGAATTTTCCAATGAGTGGAAGGCTTTCCTGAAGTCCACAAATGATACTGCCAATGGAATTTTATCCGTCAGTTTTGGTTGATTTACCGGATTCAACAAGTAGCTTCTCTTAAATCCCATGCTTTCTTTTCATCTATCGTTTTGATGATTCAGTTAGCGATCACTCTAATAAGATTTGTTAAAGTAATTTAATAGGCTTATTTTATTAAAGTTGTTTAATAGGCTTCTTTGCCTGCAGTTGTTTAGATCTTCTAGGTTTCCTTACCAATGTAATAGCATTATGATTGCAATGTTCCATTTCCCTCTGAGTTTTAATATATTCTGGGCATAACTTGGATGAAATAATTACTTTCATGATGATAATTTTGCAAGGTTCTTGAGTAGGTCAATGTTGAGGTTATCTAGTGCAGAGGCCTTTCCTTTTTTATTTGTTTGATGGTTTGCTCCAACTCTAATGGAGCAACTGGTTATTCGTGACTTCTGTATCCTTTTCATATTTTAGTGGCCTCTATTTGGAGGAACAATTGTTTTTCATAAAATTCTTGGATGCGTTCAACCACCCAGTCCCTATCAATTGGTAGGGTTACAATTTTTTTCGAGCATATTAGTTATTTGCGTATATTCTCTTTTTATCTCCTCTCATTTTCTTGAGGAAGGCTTTCTCCATTTTGGTTACTTATATCTTATCTTTTGTTGTTATCAGTGGTTTGAGGCTATCACATTTTCCCATGATATTCTTGTTTTTTTTTCTGAGATTTTTCTGATTTGTTTTTTGTTATTCGGTTTAAACATATTGGCGGCGTCTATTAGAGAGGTAGCTATTCTGTAGAGCTTGTTGAAGTTCTCTTCTCTTTTGTTGTTCATATTCAACATCAGTATTGATATTCATCTGATTATACTCCACAAAATCAAATGATAGGTTTTGAATATTCGGAGGAAGATTGTGTTACATCAATTTACTAAAAGGTCGATTTCAGATTGCTTTATAATTCAGTATTCAAAAGTTGAATTCTTAGGTGGGATCGAACACTATTTGAAAAAATATCCAACAAGTATTGATGTTTACTGAACCTCACTTTGACTTACACAAGGCCAAAAAGGGGAGATGTGAGAGAAAGGTCATTTCACATAATTCGATGAAGAAAATACATATATCAGTGGACTTCTAAAAGAGATCCATAGAAAATCTACACCACTGCAGGCTTATAACATCAGAATACGTCGAGGGACTCGAAAAGGTTAGATAGAACCTTTTCTCAGGATATACAGGTAGATCTTTGTATGGGAAGTGCAGATATTAAGGCTCAAGGTATGGATAAAGTGACTTGAATTAATTATTCTTTTCATCGTCTTCGAATTCTATGATGGGTTTACCGCCCTATCAGCCACACAGGCATGGGATGTTGACAGTAATTTATTATTGATCGCAAAAATGGTGATTCCTGCTTTTTATTCATCTGTATATTGTGATAAGTAGCTTTGCATTTGGCTAAATGTCCTTGCAGAAGGATTTCTGACTCTTAACTCGTAATTAGGAGAAATGTTATATATGGACTTAGATGGAATTCAAACAGACCTACATTAGTCTTCATTCAAATCTATTGCTCTCCCACCCTAAACATACATACCTACTTACGTACACTCATTCCGACGTACATGCAGCCATTCATTTAAAATCGTGAGCTCAACGGATGAAACACAATATATATATATATATATATATATATGTATGTATATTTATATATATATGTGTGTGTGTGTTTGTGTGTGTGTGTGTGTGTGTTTGTGTGTGAGTGTGTGTGTGTGTTTGTGTGTGTGTGTGTGAGTGTTTGTGTGTGTGCGTGTGTGTGATCTTGGATTAATATATACAGTCGTTGTTGTGTCTCTATGTTTATGAGTATAAACACGGCTATGATTATCGATTGAACATACACACACATGCGTATATATATATATATATATATATACATATATGTGTATATATGCCTCTCTATATATTGATAGATTAATACATCTATACATACTTTGATACATTTGTACATAACTGCTTGTTATCATTTATAGATCAATATTTACTCACATACATAAAAACTCAGACAAATATATACTCATGCACACACATACACGCACCCTCATATATATATGCATTATTACGTATTAGATGTGCAGTTTTATAAAATCGTTGCTATAGAAGCACATATATAATTGAATTTTCATATAAACATGCATTCATATATACTTGGTAAGGAGATAACTCTGCTTGAAAAAATATTTCAATGAGAACGGTAGAATGAAGCAATACGCGTTACATATGTAGGAAATGATAGATAGATAGATATATAGATATATGTAGATAGATAGATAGATAGATAGATATTGACATGATAAGATAGATAAATCGATGGGTAGGGAGATTTGGAATATTAACGAAAAATACTTTATTTCTGAATCTTCAAACAGCTCAGACCCATTTCGGATCATGCATGATTTAATACACAGCGGAGAGTAATGTCACTGCATAGATTTATAGCTTTTCCTCTAAGCCTCCTGCCGTCCGTAAATGCTTCCCCGGTGAACAGGAACTTCATAAGAGATACAACTTGACGACAACACATTAAATACGAATATGGATTCGACTTAATTTGAATGGCATATGGTCAAAAGTGGAAAAATGAAAGCAAAAAGTTAGATCTATAGAGCAGGCGATTTTAAGATGTTATTAAATATAACTAATGCCATTGCTGACAAGACAAAATGACTTGAGCAGTTCGACCATGAACGGCTTATGTAGGCATACGTACGTCTGCATTTCTGCTGGAGATATTTCGACATTTCTGTGCATAGTGAACATGTCAATGTACAAGCACAAATATACATATGCATGTTAGAGTACACACACACACACACACACACACACACACGTAATTACAGTAAGTTCTTTGAATATACGTTGGTTTCAGCACGTCTGTAGATTTATCATCATCATCGGTCGTAGGACATAGAACTTCCCCAGGGTTCAGTACATCCCTCTATTGTGGTTGTCACGGAGCCAATATCTTCTGAAATTGTCCAGTTCATATCGCCATCTCATATCCTACAAGGCCCAGTTCTGCATTTGATCTCTGTGGATCCATGTGGTGAGTCAAGATGTCCATTGGTAGTCTAAAATTCTAGCAACATGGCCATTTGACTTTTCAGGATATCTCGAGCTCCTGATTTTCCCCTAATATACTGTGCTGTCATGTGGTCCCTCCACCTAATGTTAATCATGATTCTCTTCCGTGCGCGTTGTATGGTTCTCAGTTTGCAGGTCAGTCTCTTGGTTAAATTCCATGTTTCAGCTCCGTGGGTAACTCTAGGGGGGGATGCACTGGTTGTGCACTCTTCTTTTTAGGACGAATGGGGTTCTCTTGTTAAGGTTAAGGTTTGCTCTACCGAAGGCTTACCACCTTAATGTGTTTCTTCGTTTGATTTTTTTTCTTCTGTTGAAGATGTCATGCAGACCCATGTCCTAGGTAGATGCAGTGGCCTACTTTGTAGAATACTTTTATACACGGATAAGTAGAAGCTCTTGGCCTTGCCTGTCTTTCTAAATATCTGAAATGAATCCAGTCACATAAGTTAACTATATTTTAGCATCAATTGCTTTAAACAGATGTTGAAAATCTTCAGTTGATCTGGGAATGTTACTTTTATCATGCAATCAAGAAAAATAATTTCAACAGAAAATATAGACTTATTAGAAAGCACTCAATACCGAATCGTCAGGGGAGAGTAATTGTGCATTGAAACACCCCAAATTAAATCACTTCATTCGCAGACAGTTGTCAATCTTTTCAAAAAAAAACTCATAGAAATTAGTAGAGAACTATGGGAGGTGTACTAATGGGCATTTACGAGAATGCATGGAAAATATACGAAAATATATCCGTCGAACAAAATAAATCCCTGGTCCGCTCCAAACTAAAACTCTCCCTTACTCACATGACTGCATTGAAATTCATTGAGTACTATTGCAAATATCGTGTTGGCAGACAGGAAATTTCGGGCATATCGTCTACTTCAGAGCCACTGAAAGATTTGATTCCTTGCCGATGGTTCACCTCTTCACAAAAGTTGATTGAAGATCACTGAGATATCATGTAAATAGACATGCATGTTAGGATACGCATACGATGTGTGGGAGATAAGTGGGCATGGATTCGTTCCAAAATTGAATCATTTCTTACATAGCCTTCTGATCACCCTTCCACAAGTTTTCCAAGTATTTGATTGGGAACTGTAAGAGATATAGTGTGGACATATATGAGCGAATACATAAATATCCCTTGGATCGTCCTAAATTTCAACCACCTTTCTCATCGGCCTATTGCTCACCATCCCAAGGACTTTGACTATTTTTGGAAATATCGTATGGATCGAAAGACTGACGGTCAGGCGTAGAAACTGATAGTCATGCGAAACCTTCGTTGGCAATGGTTAACATTAGACCTCAAATGAAATCAAGCCAGCTTGTGTATTCAGTGACTGACTCTTTCAAAATGACCGAGCGTGCGTCTTTTCAAGTCTTATGAGGATATTTTTAGTGAAACATTGGATCATCTAGGTTTGCAAGTCCCTCACAGACCAGTCTCCCTAATAATATAATGATGATAACGCCTCTAGATCCTTTTGAATTTCCTAAATGGTATCTTTTTCATCAGGTAATTATCATTTTATTTTTACTTTTATATCTACGTTGGCCCATCAGTGAGTCAATGGCCCGATGAAGATAAAGTATTTAACAACAGAAAACATTCTCAATATAATTTTTTCCCTGACAATGCACCCGAGCTATCAAAGATAAGGAAAGTTTGCTTGCAATGAACTGACTAAAACTTGGAATAAGGCATCAGAACGTTATGGTTGTATGAACATTCATTGTCTATAGTGACGTTTGAAAATAAGTGAAACAATGCGTCCACTGTCCGTGGTAATAGTACCAGACGATGAGGAGGAATATAAGAATGTAGTCTTTCACTTTTTGAGGAAGGTGATTCTCATATTTGCGAAACGGAAATATTCTGCAGGTATAATATATAATAGAAATTGTAAATGACTATCTTTGGTGTTTGTTCTACCGTTCTTCAACCTTTTTTTTTTTTTTCAAAACAAAAATGCAGACCTTAAACATTTTAAAATGATATCTTCAGCAGCTGGTAAAAAGTGATCCCGATCATTACGTTTTTTCTATGATTTTGAAGACGTTACACTTTTCACTTGCTCCCTATTTCTCCTTTTTAACACATCTAGGACCGACCGATAAGTGTATTACAAAGATGTAAGGTAACATCTAAAAATGTTAATTGCCGACTCGACATCCTAAAAATCTACGAATATTTCAGCAGCAACAAGAATGAATGTTCCTGAGTAGAAAAACCTCTTCCATGCAAGATATCCAGTTTTTATCGTCTTCGATATTATCTGCCTGAATCCAAAAATGAGGAATGGAAATTCTTTGTAACAACATTCACCCAAAATAAATCATCTCAATCATCTTCTCGATCGGGGAAAGGCCTCAAAAAGTCATTTGCGCTTCAATGGACTTGGCAAAATTTCTTCACACTTGCTGACACCTATATTTCCATTCGTATTACAAATAAAAGGTTTCCAACAAAAAAGATTCATTAAGTAACACATGAATATTTTTCCTATTCGGAATCGAAGAACACTAAATTCTATTTCAGGTTTTTATCTTTTATTTCTCTTGAAATCTTACCAGTGTAAGTGAACGATTAAATGGCAAATCTGATCTTTAATTATGCCCTCTTTGTAATTTCCCAACATGAATTGTTAGTACTGTCGAAATTGCCAGTATTAAATGGTTCATATAAAAATTGAACATCACATATAAATAACTTCCTCCTTTCGAAATAACTTCCGAGTCAGTGGTTAACAGAATTTCATGTATTGAAGAATGTAAATATTTCCTCCTGAGGGTCAAAACTCATTATAATACATATTAAACTAATGTGGAACTGTACACAGCTCATTCAATATTTCTTTAAATTTCCCATTTTCTCAATAGATACATCGTCTTTCTCTAATCTTTCGAAAAGAAAAGATGAATAATGTTTTATATCATGTTTGACTTGAATATCTTCTCTGCCTTCTATTTCAGCATTGTTGAGAGGTTACGTATCTGCATGTCTTCCTCTCTAACAGTTTTGTTTTAGCTTACACTTAATTAGGAATCAAGAGGATAAGACGTGTTACTACTTTTGTCTCCAGCTCGATCCACTCCGCTGGGCCGATGCTATCGATGCTGCAAACAAGATTACGCTGTCGTCAGATGCCACTGGAAAAAGCTATGACTATATCGAAAGGAACATTAAATATTACATCAATTTCTATTCCAACGAGACACTAATCCAATAATGATATAATACAATGATCTGACAGGAGATCTGACCCGGCAACTGTGCTAACACCCAACAGTAGATCGTATATACGTACTCTTCATATCAAATGTCCTTCATACATCAAGTTTTCTTTAAAGCATTTTAGAAAGCCAGTTTTGTACTTCCTCTGCCAACAATATATCCACTGTAACTTCAAGTTAGTTATTGCCAGTTGATTGGCTTTAGTTTTTTGTATCGTACTAAACAATTCAACTCTTCCCAAATAAAGGAAAACTCGTTCAATCCGGCAACTTTGGGACCCGACCATTGCTGGAGCACTTGAGGGAGCCATTTAGACAACGGGTAAGGCATAATCTTGTAGACTAACTTTCCATGCAAAATTTTGTGTTATTAAGGGGATAACAAAGCCTAAACAGGATATGAGATAACCAACTATGCTTCCAAATAAGGATTAAATTGTTTTGTGTGATATAAAGCCAAAATCTAAAAATTAATGTACTTATGGATCAAATTATTTTGGCCTCGGCCCTTTAAAAGTTTTATCGTTCGAGAAAAATGTTTGGATCTCAAACTGCTGTTTATGGCTTGCTAACAGCTAATGTAATTGTATAAGCTTCGTTTATAAATGCGATTCATAATATCCGCTTTGCATCAGAAACTGTCGTTTTCAATCGTTGAATTTAAAAAGATTGTTCATCCTCTGTCTCATTCAAATCAATTTGGTTTTGTAATCATCAGAATCACATTAAGTTTAACGAATCGTTTTATAAATCAATCAATTTCCTTTTAAAAGGCAATTTGGAACTCATGATGTAGATCCACAATTAGACGGCTGTAAAATCAAAACATGCCGGGTGATAGGAGTTGCCGACCTGCAGAGTTCTGGATTTTGTATGCACGAATTAAGAAATATCTATTCTGTGAACACAATAAATAAGTCATTGCTGATAAAAATATCAATTACGTGCCTTTTGAAACAATTGACGCTCCCCCTTTAAGGAGTTTAGTCATCTTTCAGAAAACAGTTCAGCTGCAATTGATAAGACATCTATTAGCACTTTTAACGATATTGAAGTAAGTGAGGTAGTAGATCTTACACTTAGTGAGAGAATGCAAATGAACTGCTCGAACTGCACAAAAACGTTTTCCTTTTACCAAAAGCATCAAAGACTCCATTATATATATATATATATATATATATATATATATATATATATATATATATATATTTATATATATATATATATATATATATATTTATATATATATATATATGTATATTTATATATATATATATATTTATATATATATACATATATCTATATATATATATGTATATATATATATATATATACATACATACATATATATATATATATATATATATATATATATATATATATATATATATATATATATATATATATGCAGTTTTCATGGTATATCAATTTCTTTCATTTTTCATTTCAGTTTAACATCAGCACTTATCACTGTTCTTATAACTTCATTTATTCCATTGATTTAATTACGGTGGAATATCTGTTCAGACGTAGTATTTGAAATTAACCTGTGAAGAGTTTGTATCTATCTTGAATCTTGCCTTTGTTAAGAATGACTAATCAATTAAAAAGGTATTTCATCTCTCTAGCTATACGTGATTATTTCTATGAAAATATTTTGAGCACTTCATGCACTATGTTAAATCGTATTATACACGTCAAATCCCTTACAAAAAATGAGTATCAATTGACTGGTGTTGACAGATTTTCCAGGATATACGTTTATCCATCAATATATTCTGTGAATTATGAAAACTATCCAGATAGAAAAAATCAATTATAACCTGTTTTGTAGGTGTCAGGTTTTATCATCTGAACAAACTGATTGCAACATAAATGTTTATTTATAAATAAATAGAAATCACATAGGCCAAAGAAACATATTTGAGATTGATACCGTATCTCATATTTCTGAATAAGTCATTATCTTACTATTTTACATGGTGATATGGGCGCCTAGACATTCTATTCAATCTTTCTGCAGCAGCATTTTTGAGGACTTTTTACATTTATTTGGTATTTTTGAAATCTTTTTAGATGATTTCAGTAATAGTCATCTCTGCAAAATGAAAATGGACTTTGTCTTGCATGTATATATAGGCTTAAACTCAAAGTTTTGGCTGTTGGTTGTGGCTTGAACTCACAAAGCGTCTTGTCCAAGAACTTACATTTTTTTCTCCATAAATCTTTACTAATACAAAACCAAAACATTACTCAACCTTCCCTTGTCTTTTTAAGTTGTATTGGTTTATTTTTATGAACTAACAAACTTCTAGTCCAGATATCAGGTCGAATGTATGTAGCTCTACATTCATCACCAACGATTTCATCATGTAGCTCTTGGTCTAACCCTCATGTTCCTCTTTCATCATCATCATCATCATCATCATCATCATCATCATCATCATCATCATCATCATTCGTTTAACGTTCGTTGTTGGACACACACTGTCCACTAGATACGCCACAACTCTCTATAGTAGCGTTCGAAGGGGAAATTATTTTCCGAACCAGTCCAATTCGTCTGACCTGCAAGCCTCAGTTCTGCATCTGATATCTTGGGATCCATGTCACAAGTTGGCTTGTCCATTAGTTGTTTACCATTCTTGCAACATGATCAAACTATTGTTATTTGAGTTACTCAATAGTTTCTATGTCTTGAACCCTTACTTTTCCCCTTTATACACTGTGCTGTCTTCTTGCTGTTTCTCATGTGATGTTGATCATGATTCTCTCATGTGCACGTTGCATAGTTCTCAGGCTGCCGGTAAGTCCTTTGTTCAACTTCCATCTTCTAGCTCCATAAAACTATCGGTAGGATGTATTGGTTGTATTCTCTTCTTTTCAGAACGAATCGGATTTTCTTGAGGATCGCTCTTGCTCTGCCAAAGGCTTGCAATCCTAGAGTGATTTTTGCTTGACGACCTCTTCTTTTGGGGATTACAGGGAGATTTCTTGTCTTACGTCGATGTAATGGTTTACTTTTCTAGTTTTGTGTTTACAATTTTGATCAGTGTGTGGTTATTTCCGATACGTTTGTTGTGCATGACTTTTGTTCGGTTGAAGTTCATGTAAAGAATACCTCTCTTGTTATATCCGTTTAGTTCGTCTAGCATTACTTGGGGATCCTGTACACTCTCTGCAAAACAGACAATGTCTTCTGAAAATAAGAGTTTGCCGTTTATTCTAATTCCTTTTGTCCCCAGCATAGGTCGTTGATAATCGATGCAGGCTGTGAAAGATTTGGATGAGCTGGTATTACTTTGTTTTACACTTTTCTGAGAGCTGGAAGGGCTCTGAGTCTCTATGTAGCCTGATAAAGAGCTGCTGCGACGTAATTTATGTAGCAATACTCTGACACCCTGTAAAGTGATAGAATTGATGATTTTTGGAATTACTACTGAATCTATAAATGCTACTGTGAGTGGTATTTCATATTCTGCTGCTGTTTTTGTTTTTTTTTTTTTGTTGATATATCGAATGTAGATTATCCATGGTTGAGTAGCGTGTTCTAAAGCAAGCTTGTTCCTTTGGTTTGTTTTCGTCAAGTGTTTTGGTAATTCAATTGGTGAAAAGTATGGAGATGCAGTTGAGTATACTTATTGTTCTGTTGTTGTGTCAGTCTTCCAAGTTTTCTTTTCTATGTAACAGCTTTATGATTGCAGTGTTCCCATTTTATGGGACTTCAGTTTTTAAAGAGATGGCTAGTTTTTCTGTGATGACCTTACCAGCTTTGAGTTGGTTGATGGAGATTTTATCGGGTCCAGGGGTCTTCTCCTTTTTACTTTTTTATGGCTTGTTTCAATTCCCATGGCTTGACCTTCAGGAAATCATCAAATTGATTGCTCGCACCTTGCACATCCTATTCGTAGTTTTATGTTCTTTGTTTGGAGGAGTTCACAGTTGGCACATTCAACGATCCAGACCCCCTGTCTCCGTTTCTGTCGAATATAATAATCATTTGTTCCCATTAAGTATTGAATGTTTTGTTGATAGTTTTGGAGCCCAGATCTTTTTCGAGAATTTTGTCAATGATTGCTGTTGTGTTCCATCATGTTGCGAAAGACCCAACTGCGATAGTCAGGTCATGTGGCAAAGATTAAAGACCATCAGCTGCCAAACATCACCCTTTAGGGAGTAGTAACCCAATGCTAGCACAGAAGTGTGTCCTAAAGACCAGATACTTCCGAAAAGAACACTCATCTGCGGCTTCAACTGCAGTAAAATGAAAAGATAAGCAGCCGAAAGAAATGAAAAGTTGTAAAGTGTCTACAAAGTCAACTTTTCCAGCTCTAACCAGTTGCAAAACAAAAGCAATAGAACGAAGGTAACATCGTAAAGCCAGAGTCCCTCCTGATAGCCAACATCTCTTGTAACCGCTGTGGGGACGTGCCTGCAACAGATGTACTAAACACTCCTAATTTTTTTTGCGAAGTCAAGCCATGAAATATATATATATATAGTAATGAAATCATCTCATAAAAATTCAAATAGGTGAGTGAATTAATTACTTGTTTTAGTGATATTCATCTCCTGTTTAGATGGGATTCCATTAATACTCACGTAACTACGATACAAGCTTTTGTTTCTCAAGGTAAGCAAACTAATTTCAAAGAAAATAAGAACAAAATTACTATTGAAGATATCCGATGTTTTTATCCCAATTTATTATCGGAATTCACTTGTCGTTTTTACTACTGCGTTTTATCAAAAAAGAGTTGAAACCTTTCTTTTCGTTGTAGTTCAATTAGACGTTTCAGAAGCTGAAAAATCTACATGATACGAATTTGTCACGATAGCTTGATGTAAAATAAAAAGAGATGCTAGACTTCGAAGGTTTTCAATTTATAGCAAAAGATAGAAAAAAATGTACAACGCCCCAAAACGTGATCACGCAAGAAAGAATGAGACTTGAGAGAGAAAAATGGGCGGCACGATATCCACTAGAAGCCACTGAGTGTAATAAAAGTACGTGTTGCTATAACCGTCAAAAAAGATTCATTTTGGTTAGTAAATAAAGGATAACACGTCAGAAAAATATCGACAATTTTAGCTGGGTGATTATCACCTAAAAAATGTACGACGAAAGATCGTTTCATTTTTTGGTGATTTTCTATTCACACGGCGTCATATTCTACTGAATGCCTTAGGTATGCTATCTGTATGTAAAGAGGGGTCACTTTTTTCCGGTTGTGGCAAGTAATGACAACAAACATAATTTTTCTCAAATATAACAGCTGACTTGAGGTGCAGATGTTTGAACTGATGTCTTGTTGGGCCAGGATACCCATAACTTGCCCCAGTTGGATCCCATACAATACCCACTTATACAGTTACCTGACATGTTAATATATGATTCTTCTTTGAGTTTTCTCTCGCTCTAACGTGTTTCCCTGCCAAAGAACAAAATATCATGGAAAATGAGTTCAAATTTCTGAAAAAAAATCATTGAATGTTGATGGCACTTCTCAAATTTATAGATACAACAGGATTCATTCTACGTCAACTAAGAATATGGATATCATTTTTTTTTTCCTTTTGACTTTGCTAACTTTAAGGTGCTCGATTCAAGTGTCATTGTTCTTCACAAGAAGAGTGGTAAAGCAAAAAATGGTTTTCTGTGTAAGTTTTGCAACGTACCTTATCGAGTTAAAGCATACCCTATTCATCCCTATCTCCTACATCTGTATTCCCTTCAACCAAGCCTTCGATGATATAGCTTGATATACTATCATCACCATATTTTGTGTCTGGGAACAATTCAGAATGTTTTCAACTCAAATTGATAACAATTGTTCCTCCAATTGACAGCTTTTTCGGCTTAAAAAATGTTTTACATGAACGCTCTACTATCGAATAGCAGGGAAACCTGTTTTTTTAAACTAGGAATCAGAGAGAGCCTGCTAATTATCCTAGGCGAACCAGTACTTGGTTGCATTATGGAATCAAGAGAGAACAGACACCAAATCCCTTATAGACAAGATGTGATAGATGGAGAGCGATCCTGCGCATGACACAAACAATTGTGTTCAAGTAAAAGTTTAAATACTTTCGTTCATAAATATATATATGCATCAATTTTTGATACACACACACACGCACACACACACACACACACACATACATATATATATATATATATATATATATATATATATATATATATATATATATATATATATATATATATATATATATATATATTGGGTGAAAGAGGAATGAAGAAAGTGGGAAGGATCCGGTGTTGATAAATTGTAACTTTTATTGAATAACACTGCAAATTTTATCAAATGAACAGTCAGAAATATTATGTTCCCCAAACACTTGCCCATCTATGAATAGGCCTGTATTTAGTCTTGTGATAATTTTGAAAAATCGCCATTTTTTTTTGTGAATACAAGGTGTTATGAAACTGTCAATGAGAAAGATAATTTTCCCCCGGATTCTACTCTCCTCTTGGGGGAAAAGTCAACGCGTGTGTATTTTAGTTTATGTGTGAAAGTATCATTGTCTGTGTTAGTGTGCATCTTCGTCTCATTGTGTCGGCATGTGTATCTCAATGTGCATGTGTCTGTATCAGTTCTCATCGTGCCAGCGTGTTTTCCTCTGTTTATATGTATCTTAGTGTCTCAATTTGGGACAAAGTGTCTTACTGAATCTCACAGAGCGTTTGTATTTATGTGTGTCTCACTATTACAATGAGTCAGTCCATACCAATGTTTGTGTGCTTGTGAGTATATTTCAGTGTCTTCTAATGGTGAGCAATGTCTGGTTGGAAGTTGCATCATCCATCTATATAATACACCACGTGTACGTCCATATTTTCCGTCTATTAGATTTGTCTACGGAAGATAACTATTGAATGCTTAAAATAGAGTAATCTCCCTTACTTATTTTCTTACTGTACAAAAAAGCATAAACAAAAAATACCGAACAATATGATATCTTTGATATTCTAATACTCCTGTCATTTCAACGCCCTGGCTAAACTTGTGTAATCATGAAACTGACTCACCGTCAGAGTCAATAATCGAACAACCGTAGAGCCCAAATCACTAATCTTGTAAAAAAATTGCATCAAAAAATAGACATTTTCAAAATGATTTAAATTCATAACATCACTGGTGATTTCCCCAGGGAAACATCTTTAATAAAGTTTTAAACAAATCTTGGATTATCTATATTCTAAGAATGTTATCAATTATTCTGTCAGAACAAAACCCCTCAAAGTTGAAAAACAGGCACTTTAAGGTAGGGCTTAGTGGAGTACTGATATCAATTTTCATGATTACGAAATGGTACTGCAACAGACCTTGTAACACGCACACACACGTATATGGTACTTTTTGCCACATTTGATGGCTACAATTGTTCAATTTTTTGTGTTCAAAATTTTGACTTGATTCATATTTGATTAATGTCTCTTTATCACGTTGCCCTGGTTTTAATCGTTCTAACTAATTTAAAGATATTTCTATATTTGATTTGGCTTTCAAGAATAAGAGGGCCGATCAGCCTAACAGTTTTTCAACCAGTTATCAGTCAAAAATATTTTCAATGTTGGAACACCTGGGCAGATGTTTTTTTTTGTTATGAAAATAATGTGCAATAATTTTCATTGAATTTTGAAACATCTTTTGCTCTCATACAAATGAGATGATACGTAAATCAAAAATTCTAATGAATGGAATACATTGATTAATGTGTCAAATAAAAGATTTCAATAATTCTATCTGGAAAAAAATCTATCGGCGCATGTATCTATTCATAGGGTCTCAAATCTGCTGGCAACCCTGTCAGAAAAGCATGACCAATAATTTTGGGTGGTAAGGCCTAATCCTTTTATCAAGAGAGGATTTAGGAGTCACTATTGGAGAAACATCAGCATCTTCAAGTAAAACAGACTGATCAGTCTGTGATTGGAATAGGGAGGATACATTTATTGCTTATATATTTTTTCGTAATAAGAAAATATTTCTATTTTCTCTTGAGTGAAGGGCAGAATATTAACACAAAAAACTAGAATCGAAGTTTTGATTTATTGCTCCTTCGTGATTGACCTCAGTATGAAAATATTTCGGGAAAACATCTCCTAATTCTTCGTTCTATTTTTTATCCCACTATGTGAAAAAAACATTGACCTGTTCCCTCTAAGGCGTGTTCAATTCATGAAAAATTATGCAAATAGTATTGATTTCACGTTTAAAATTTCCCCACAAAACAATCGTACAACAGAATATCTGAGGAATTTTTACAATTTCCTCAAGGCGAAAGTCTTATCCTATATTAGATTGATCCCAGGGATCATTTGTAGCCCTTTTTATATGATTAAGGCAAATTTTGTCCACAATTTCCAACTCAAAAAGTTGTGATTTGACGTCTACGTTTTCATGGCAAAAATCATCGGCTGTGTGAGGTTTGATTGGCTGAATATCTAACGCAGTCTGTACAGGTAATTTGCGGACATTACTCAATGTTTTGCCACAATTTTGCACATAGAGAGTACGTACATCATTTTTTCTGCCATGTTTATTGGCTCATAGATGTTGACCTTAGGGGTCATCATATACGTTTTTTTCTGGCAAATTGAAACAATTTCAGGCAGCTGTTTAGCACTTACAAAACTACAATTTTTTCATAGCAGTGCATCATTCACAGAGAATGCAATATTCTGTGTGAGGCTGATGTTAGAGGTAATTGATTGTTACCAGAAATCAGTTACGGCAATTCAGCGTTATATTCACTTTGCTATGAACGCAGAAATGTTTTGAATCCTTAAATGGGATAAAAAGGTGTTTGTTGACCTAGAAGGTTGGTAGGGATCAAAACAGGTCAATTAAGAATTAATATAGCTTTTTTAAAAGTCATATTACTGCAAAACAAACATATTCGGAGTGGAAAGTTTGTACTTGGGGTTAACTTGGGCGACGCTTATATAGATAGTGCCTACCTGAGATCAATATTAGAAAAGATTAGCTTTGTCTGACTCATATTTCACCCAAATTTATAATCTTTGGAGGTAAATTGGTACGCAGTCAAACCAAGGGTCTGTTGATTTTTGGGGGGGGGGGTTGTTTTTTTGTGCTTTGAAATATTTTGAATGGGTAACAGCTGATGGGTGAAAATTGAATAAAAAATCTTTCATTTATTAGCGTAAAAATAATCATGTCAACGAAGGTGTCATTATATCTGAAGTTCATTGAAAGAAAAAAAATAAAGAACTATCATAATACGAGTTCTTTCGCCATGGCTATGCACTTCCAACATGCTAAGATGAGTTATCTCGTCCATGGTAGTGACGATTGTAATACAACATCTTGGAAGAATTACATTGTACTCAGAATACAGGGCTTCAGAAAGGTGACAAAGGTATGCTGTCCACGATAAGATAGATCATATTGTTACACTATTTAACGACCTACATTTTCCCGAAAAGTAAATGGAATCAGTATGAATAATAAGATTTCTGCTCAAGTCGGTACCACCTTATTAGCTCAAAATATTTAAGTAATTTTTTCCTGTACATCTGTTAAACAAATTTGTCTCCTACTTTACTCTGCCAGAGGTGACTAAATTGTACATTTCCCATCGAGACCAACACACAAGTTTTAATGACTGTCTGGAGAGATAATATTGTTAACTACAGCCTTAGGATTAAAGTTCTATATCTTATTCACGTAATGTTAGAGGAATATAGTTAAGGGAGAAAAATATTCCATGCTTCCCACAAATCACCAAAAGAAAATCAAATTGTTGCTCCCGTTCTCGCTAGATCGATGGTTCAGTTCTATTTTAATCACCAATCTGCTTTTTAATAAGTTCTCTCTTGAGGCGGTTGAAATAAAAATTAATATTGCTCTAACCCTGGTTCTGGCAAGCCGTGTCTGCCAAGGCATCACATATTGCACAGTTTCTCTAATGTATTTTTCCAAGTTTTGGGAACATACGTTATGGTACAATTGTATTAAAGGAGACCGACATGCGCAGTACCGTCACTCACATCATCTAGTTAACAATTACTGAAACTATAATTTTTAGCAGACGACCCCCAAAACAGTTCTTGTTTCTTGATTTCGTTTTCGAAAGTTCTTTTCTAGATTATTATTTTTAACATGGGTAACCCTTATTTTAATGAAGTTGATGCAAAAGTTTCTGTCCTTTTGACAATGTCTTATATCCATATGATCAATGTATTTCCTTGGCTTTCCATGACATCAATCTTCTTTCCAGCTGAATTGTTTTTTCCATCGTAAGTGGAAAAATCCAGATTCCGAACAGTTAATCCTTGTTTTGTACCTAATCCTGCTCATGGTCTTGAATCTTTTTTTTGGAAGAGACTCAGGTAGCAAAGTCCAGACTGTACGGGCACATACACGATGATGCAGTGTTTTGCACAAGACGTAGAAAATGCAAAACGTCGGCCATTGTAGATGCATCAATGACACAGTGCACTGCGGATGAATGAACCCACAATAGAGTTCCTAATTAAGCAGTGAGAACCCTCAAGTTGATTTGCGGCGCAACCACTTCTCATGATATTCGAAATAACTTGAAACTCTCAAGAGAGACCTCCTACATGAAATCAAAAATCTCCTTTTATTGATAATCATAAAGCATAATTAATGAGTCGTAAAAAATTGCAAGAATATAGAAAACAGTGAGGGAAAACATTGATTACAATAGTAACGGGCAGGTCATATCATAGGTCATATTACAACAATAGCAGACAACTCCTAGACATCACGACTCACACTTCAGATCCCCTGAGATCACATGCAAAACTGAGGCTGGCAGAGCATGAGATTGCAAGACGAACTAGACAACTTCAGAAAGTATTTGCTCTGCGACTCCAACGATAGAGAAGTTTGATGGACCCTAGAGAAGGTCTATGAACTCCGACGGACAATAAATGAATGATGATGATGATAATGATGATAAAACAGTGAGGAGAAACTCATTAAAGTAATGATGGCCTCCTAGACTAGTGCACTTATTGTTGCACTGTATTCACGACTAATAAGACTCGAGCTTTACACGTGCCCTTCCATAGATGCTACCCACTGCAGGAGACCTTGAATCCCAATCTACACAATTCCAGCCTTCAATAACAGATTGCCTATCCCTAATGCCAACAGATTGAAAAAAATGTCATGTTTGGACACTTAATTTATTTATACCTTTTTTGTTTCAATATTTATGATTAGTATTGTAACCGTCACAAAGACTGTTTTACACAATGCAACTGTTCTTCTGTTCCTGGATATAAATATGAATATATTTCCTTGTCGATTATGTTAAGGAAAAATGATAAAAAATGAGTATTTTTCCTTTTAACTTCGTTTTTGTTATGGGAACATAGATATTTTATCATTTTCCAATCTCGTCTCATAGGAGCTAATTGTATGTTGCCAGTGTCTATCGTCGGTTCCAATGTGACGTTGTCCATTTCCCCATAGAATTTGGTCGGCAAAGCCAAGTCCAACCATTGGTTGTGTACCAAGGTGTCTCTGCTGTTCATAAGGCAAACATGATAGGGAAATTCGGAGAACCATCAGGAATGCTACCCTTTGATGTCTTCAATGACGTCCTAACTTCAACTTTCAAATCGACAAACAAGGCTTTGACGATGTTGTATTGGAGGTGAAAGTAATTTTCCTCCGATAAGCATTCAAATATTTATCTTGTAGGTCTTGCACACTTTTTGTGATGCTTTCATTAAACTACGGATAAAGAAGATCCTGGAGCGCATGGAATTCCCCCAAAAACACAAGAAAAGAGATATGACCTTTGTGATGCTTTGTAACTCTATTCCAGGTTTCTAGGGTAATAACCGTCCATATCCCCTGACACTTATCTTGATATATTCAGGCTGAGCATATTCGAGGGAGCAAGGCACCTTCTTCCAACAGGATATATTTGAGTTTAATCACCGATCCCAAAGCACGAATATTGGGAACAGGGTGAAAAATTGAATTTTGGAGTCAGTTTTCGACAAGAAATCACTGTTCGATCGTAAATCTCGGAGAACTATTCACCTCTTGATCTTTCACGATGATTTTTGTTTAATATTATTGTACACGCAAGTTTATCTATATTCATATGTCAATGTTTCTCTCCGGAGAATATGATTTTTTTTTCAACGTTAATAGAAATATGCAAATTCAACCGTTATACGATTGGAAATCAGTAAATTTCATGATACTGCCGTTAGGGGTGTCGCCAAGATTTGCCACTAGGTGCTACGTAGCCCAACAGGGGGGGCTAGATCATCTAGCATTCAGCTGGGAGAGGGGTCCGTGGGCATGTTCCCAAGGGTAATTTGGGATTTCACAGGCATTTAAATTGCATTCGATATCTCTTTTTTTACTATTATGTTGATTTTATGGAACATGACAATGGAAGAGAAAAACACTCGAAGTGTTCTAACCACATCGATATCAGTTGTGGAAAATAACCGGCAACACTATTTCTTGGCTATCTTAAAGTATTGCAAACTTCCAACCGTTGACTTATACAAGAGTGTCAGGGCCGACAATGTGATTTTTAAATGCAGAGACTCAAAGTTATTGCTTGCCAGAGGTTAGCTCTGCAGTGAAAATTCAAAGAACTGTCGGAAAATATAAGTAAGGAGCATTTTGTTTTTCCTAAATTTTCATCAATATGAGAAATCATGGCATCATCTTCGTAATACCCATTGATTTTTTATTGCAATTTGTTCTCAAACAGTGATAGTTTTTTTTTTTAAAAACAGAAATAGAACTAAAAAAAAAAAATTGCTATGTTATCATTTTACCAAACGTAGAAGCAAATAAACCATTTCTAATTTGAAAAGACGACGGCTGCTCTATGTTAGCAAAGACTTGAACCTCTTCTGCAACATACCCGATCATAAGCAGATCCCAATCCTCCGTGTCAGTAGTTGCAGGATTGAGAGGTGGCATTTTGTATATCAAAATTTTGTTTGGGATACATAACTTTTCTTTGTTCTTGTAGCTCTTTCAACAGCTCACAGACGTCATTGAAACAAACTTGACGCTTTGGAATTATATTTTCAAGATCACTAATTCTGTTCTGAAGACATTAATACAGATATTGCTTCCATGGATCTCTTGAAGGTGATTCAACTCAGCACCGTATTGTTTTCTATGAATGGCATTGAGAAGATTTCCCGACATAGCAACGAAATTTGGTTGGTCAATTCTTACCTTAATTGAGCCAATGTATCTATAGCTTATACGTCTTTTGTGGTGATCCCATAAACTTGTGATTGAGCAAACAGACAGACTTTCCCCGCCATCAATGGATCCGATCGTCAAATAATTTGGTCTGCTTCTTTTTCTAGTCTTGGACGGCCCTCCCATCGATGGGTGATGTTTTGATACGGCAACAAGTTTCAAAGAACAATTTGAAGGAAGAATCACTTCGCACCATTTCAAATATTTTATTAATTAGGTTAGCAAACCTGTGAGAGTATGAAATAAAACAAGATATTCTGCATTTGTAAATCGCTCCTCACGATTCTTGCTCAAACAACTCCTGTCAATCTCTCACGAAGACATCTCCAACAGTTGAATGTAATTAACAAGTATTTTCTGCTTAAAGCTTGTCAAATGGACCCACTTTGTTGTGTTCATATTTTTCTGCATCAACTTCTTTGATGTTTCTTGGATGGAATCAAGCATTTTTCTCGTTCCAGAGAAAACTCAGAGGGAAAAGAAATGACCTACAGATCCCGCTGTGTCACCAAGGATTTTACTTTCAGGTGAATATATTTTTCAGATAATCATGAGCAATATCTCTGGCAATGGTTACTTAAGGCTCTTTGATTGAGTATCGGAATCTGCAAAGTAATACTTGAATTTCCCAACACATGGCTTGTGCCACCATTCGTTTGTCTCCAGCTGTTTGACAACAATTTAATATGTTTTTTATTGCTGAAGCTATCGTGTAGCTTTCTATATAGTTCTTCAGGGACATGAAAGAACATGGCAACAGAAAAAATACATGAAGATACATAAGATGCTCTTAGTTTACGATGTAGTGTATTCCTTTGCAAAAGTAAGATGTATGTATTACTCTCTTTTATCCCCAACTATAGTTTGTCTGGGGTTTTTTTCAACTTAGTTTTCCATGATTGTCAAAAATTTGTTTTGATAATCCGGATAATGTTTTAATCATAGTCGTAATTCCATTTACCGAGTAAAACAGCCGTCTTCCAGGGATGTCTCTCCTTGGAACAACGTCCAAGTCCTTGACTACCAAGAAACTGCATGAATTCAATTAATGTAAAAAAGTATTTCCTTTCCTTTTCTTTTTTCTTCACCTTAGTATTCCTATTTCAATTGGATCACCGTATTTCGAAATAACCCCAGAATGGAAGCAACATATTTGAATGATTAAACTAAATATTTAGCATAAAAAATAAATTGATCGCACAGTACGAGGGACTTCTCAAAAATAGGAAGAGAAATTGGGAGTGCAACTGGCTGAAAATAATGCAATTTTTGTATTCATTCAGGAGGAAGCTTTCAATTTCTTGTCTTTGTTAAGGAATTGAAATATTCCTGGGCATTCGAAAAGATTGACGTCAAAAAGAAGACATTGCTTTGTTTTCAATAAAGCCCAGCCATCGTTGATATTAAAACAGTGCAAAATTACGGATTAATCTGCACATTTGTTAGCCAATCAGATTCTTAAAGTGATGCCGGAGTGGATATTATGGTTGGTAAAACAACAAGTCCCTTTTATTTTCTTTCTCTTTTTTTTTTTTTTTTACAGATTATAGAGATAAACAAAGAATCTAAAGAAAACTACTCAAAAGGATGTCAGTTTTGCGAAAGGGGGCAGGTGTGCCAACTAGACCCAGTTTTGTAGGCACCGATGCATGAAACAACTATATCCAATTCTGAATCAATAGACATCTTTTTTCTTATCAATTGACTCAAAGTTAATTTAAATCCAATGTTCAAACACTGACTCAAACACGCTGTATAACAAACTGCATTTAGAAATTATCTGGGGGAACTTCTATTTTAAATATCGCCATCAAATTTAACGGATTCTAATTTTAGAATAAGATATACTTTTATTGAAATCACTCAGAACATTCGTAAAAATTCCCGGGAATTGAAAGTGAAATTTGAGGTAAAGTTGTCAAAGCTAGAAGAGGTAATTCTAATTCGAAAATAGCTTTAATAATCACATAACACCACATGAACCTCGACCAAAGAGAGGGAATACGAGACAACACCAACCGAATGAAATAATAAGGTCGTTGTACACTATTTCGATGTTGATATTATTGTTGATGATTTCCAAATTGTTCACGTATGTATCTAGAGATTTTCAGGTGGGGTTGATAATGGAGAATTTTTCAAATGACATAGCACCTAACCCCAAACACTTTTCCCTGACTATGGGGGGAGGGAGAGGCTGTACCCACCCCATCGCTTCCACCCATCTAATAGCATTCTTGATTGTTCTTGAAGGCTAGATTCGAAAGGAATAATAGTCATTTTCTATATTTAAAACATAAGCAATTAGTAAAGAATACTCATCACTCAGGCACTTAAAATTGAATTGTTATTTACGTATCAATTGGCTCTTCTGGCTAGAAATAGTGTGAGTAGACGCCTTGCCTGAGATAAAAGTGTTCGTTCTTGGCACTTCTGCCTAGTATCAGTGCAGTCTACCTTGGATCAAAGAGCAACAGCCCGGCACATCTGCCAAAACTTAGAGTGTAGGAATACTGAAAAAGTATAACACACGCACACATACATATACATGCACACGTGTGCAGTGCAAAGATGTGCAAACACACACACACACACACACACACACACACACACACATATATATATATATATATATATATATATACATATATATACATATATATATACATATATATATACATATATATATATATGTATTACGTTTTAGATACTTTGATTTTTGAGAAAAGTACCTGTGTTTTATCAGCAAGGTATTTCGTCCTTGTTATGCTGGTCAATGCTTGCGGCAGCACTGGGTCCGATTTCAAAGCCAAATAAATTTTTTGAAGGTTGTTTTTCGGATTATTTTTCTAATTCTCTCTCTCTCTCTCTCTATATATATATATACATATATATATATATATATATATATATATATATATATATATATATATATATATATATATATATATATATATATATATTGTGCCTCCAGAGCCCCGATCTGCAGGTGCCACGTGCCGCCTTGATGCTCAAATTATTCAAAATTTATCAACCGTTACCTTTTCCGCAGCTATTTTCCGAATAACATTTATGGAATTCAGGTGTCTCCGTCTTCGTCCAGAATCTCTCACCAGGATTTCTTGATCCAAGCTTATAATTCCTTCCCGTAACAAAGATTTACTCAAGCAATAAATGATGCATAGCTCTCGAATCACCCTCTGATAGAACTTCATGTTTAATTATGGTTGGAACGAATGTAAACGCCTATTACAGAGTGCGAGATTAGCCATAGGATTACATTCAGATGAATCGATATTCTTGCAACAAATTGAGCAATATATTTCGGAACAAGATGGGTAAATTCATCATAGTGGGGAAATATTCGATCATCACAATCTGACTGAAGAAATTTCTCTGTATATGCATGTATTAGGAATAGTTGACAACTAGACATTGTATGGAGTTAAAATTTGCCTGATGTAATAGTCAGTACACGAATCAATTCAGTGCTAGGTTTGAAGTTGTTTGAATATCGGGCTCTTGGGAAAACTTGCGGACCACTATAACTAAACAACTGGTCATTATACAAAGTTCAGCAGGTATATAACAGGAAAGAAGTAACTGAAACTAGCATTCCGAGGGGAAAAACTCATATTCTCCTTTTTATCTAAAAAAAACTGTGCTAGTGATAAAATCAAATTACGTTAATGGAAATACTACCAGTATGGTTTCAACCATAAATTCTCGATTTTAAAAAATCAGGTCTGGTTAGTCGCTTAACTGAAACCATCACATGACCAATAGCCTTAGGCAACATCGTTGCTGTGATCAATTGAAAAGAAATTTAAAATATTGATGAGTTGATTAGTTGGTGGGCAAGTGAAAAACACAAGCGTGATTGCTGCCAAACTCTAGACAATTTAGGGACTTGGGATTGATCCATTGTAACCCTCGGAATATGCAGGATCAGCGGGTGCAAAAAATCGACGTAATTTGCAAAATTTTATTGGCTTTAGAGCGGGGATCTGTTTACTTCATCACAAAAACGCTGAACTACATACTTAATTTGTGTCTTGGCAGTTTAAAACATGATGTCATAACTATGTCCTAATAGAACATTCATTCTGACTGTAATTCTTCTTCAAAAGATCGATTTCAAATGATTCCATATTCTGAATACACTATTTTTTGTATTTTCCTTACATGTTGATCGTTTTCCAGAACATCGAATATTTTTTTTTTTTTGTAAAATGGAGTTTTTATTACAATGCAGCTGCTGGGCATGAAATTTTGCATTTTAAAATGTTCTATATTTTCTGATCCTTCTGATAGAATATACTCTGATTACATAAATGAATAAATTACTAATTTTATCTGAATATTCTTCATTTTTTATTTTAGAAACAAGCGTAGTCATATCAAAATCTATACTAATAGGGTTTGATATTGAATTCCTTTTTTTATAAAGTTGTATATTTTTAGTTTGTAACCCGTAATTTTCATTGCGTACTGTGATAGTAAGTAAAAGAATGACGATATCCAGACTTGAAGATATTATAAATGGATCCACGAAAACTTCATGTGTGTTGATAACAAAGATTATCCATTATCTCGTGTTTTCTGCTCTTGTCTAACCTACTTCCTGTATCATCAGACGGTAGGGACTTCGAGTGGATGAGATAATGGGTAAGTTTAATAGTCAACAAAATAAGGAACTGTTGGGCACTATAATATTAAAATTTACAAAAAACAAACGTGAGACGAAGTAAAAGACCTATTCGGTGGAAAATTAAAGAACCAATCTACCAGAAAACCAAGGGACCAATTTAGTAAAAAATTCAAGACCAATTAAGCAGAAAACTAAGGGACCAATTTCGTGGAAGATTAAAGGACCAATTTGGGAGAAAACCAAGGAACTAAATTAATAAAAAAAACTGTCACAGAAAATTGAACTCCCTGTGAAATCTCCTTTGGTTGGGGGTTACAGAATGAACAAAAAAAAACTTTCTATACTCGTTGAGAGAAGTGTATGTCCAAAATTGCAAGCTTCAACTATGAATGGTCAAGGCTAGACGAAGTCCAGATAGATAGATGCATAGATTCATATTAATGTCAGAACATGTGAAAAACCGAAACCCAGAGGATTTATCGGAACAAGTTGGAAGCAGTGATTAAAAAACAACTAATTGGACCCAATGGAAAGTCCATGGGTGTTGAGATTCAAGCTTATACATACTTATGTACCCCTGCTCTTCTCCAAGCCGATGCCCACATCATCTAATTCTCTCCCTCATCTTTTCTTAGTTTATTTGACTGTCTATCATCATCATCATCACCATTATCATTCTTTTATCGTCAGTCATTGGCCATAGACCTTCCCCAAGATCAACGATATGGGCGTCGCAGAGCAAGTATTTTATAGATATGTCTTGTTCGACTCTCAATCTTTTATTTCAGGTCAGCCTCGGTTTTGCATGTGATCTCTGGGGGTCAATACTCTCATTCAAATATTATGCAGATCTAGATAAGAGTCAAATCCAGAAAGACTCTTATACCTTTAGTCAACTACCTAACATTATTCTCTCAACGGTCCCTTCCTACCTTCCTTTCTCCTCTTTTCTCCTTCCCATCCCTTTAGCAAATCATGTAAATACCTTTTCTCCTGTATTCCTTTCCAATAGAATGAGGAATATTTAAATAAAACATATCATTTTAAATGAAATGATAGCATTGGACCAAAAATAACGAGGTTTCACTGCATGGAAATATTCATATACATGCTAAAACTTTATCTTAAAAGTATTTTTCTAAAAAAAAAAAACATTTTCTTCTCTAATTGAGGTGAATGTGTGTGCAAAATTTCAAGTCTATTTTGGCTGGGCGAAACAAAAATACATACATACATACATACATACATACATACATACATACATACATAAATTTAAATGTCACAACACATGATTAACCAAAATCCAACAACAGTATTTAAACCAGTGTTGTGGGTGGCAATGAATGGTACTTTGAAGTCAAACGTGACTATTATAGCTGGTACCCCCCCCCCCCGCCATCATAAGGTCCGGTCACTTCCTGGAACAGGCAGCATTATACATGTATTGTTAGATATTTTTCTGGTAACATAGATGGATATATGAATATGCGTGGATGGTAGTACCTTAGCACCTGAAGGCGACTAGACAACCCCTTTCTTCCTGATTTACAATTTACATTCATTTTGTAAAATCATTACCTATGAATTTATACATCAAACTCCTATTCTTTTGTCAATATGTGTTATTGCATAGCCATTTTGCAGTGATAAAGCAGCGCAAGAATGCTTGAGTAGTGTAAATAAACCAACTGGAAATAATACAGGGGCCCCCAGGGGAAAAGACTATCTTGGGGTTGATACTTCAGATCAATTTAGTGCCATAGCGGGGAATTTTCGAGGTGGTGCCTTCATCAGAAAGTTACGTTCATTGAGTATGCACATATTATTTCCACTCAAAAATTTCATGACTTCATTTTTGGTCCTCTGCTCATTCATCTACGAAATTTCTTTGGCATACATTGAAGACCTCTAAAGGTATCAGATGTACGGACTAGGAAATCATTAAGATATTCTGCCGTATGAACAGATAGCTAAAATGTAGTGCGATTGTACATGGATCCGATTCCGAATCTTCATGAATCAATTAATCATTTTCTGTTAATTGATTTTTTTTTAGTGGTATTGTATAGACAGACAGTAGTTTTTAATAGTTACCCAGGGCGTCGGGGGAATATCAGAGCATGGATCCCTTCAAAGATTACCTGACCTATTTCATAGCCAATTGCCAACATATCGATAAAATTCCATTAAAATGATCTGAGATGTTTCAGAGATATTGTGTGTACCAAGAAAAGTTCTGAGAATATCCATTTAATTGAAATTGTTCAAAGAATTTTGGAGACATTGTGCAGACAAGGAGACGAAGAGGACGATATCAAACATTTAGATATAAGCATTTTCATTCAGTTCTTATTTTCATTTTTGCATGTCTGTCTCCATAGATTCTCCGTGAATGTCTACGAAAATTCGTGTAAGGCTTTCCAATGCACTTCTAAAGGAATCAGGAAGACTTAGAATATATCCATACACGATTTTCTTCCCTCTGTCCTGGTTAACTATCGACAACCATAATCAAATTATTGAAAGGCCTTTGTCAGCTAATACAATATTTCCAAAGGTTTCAAATGGATTTCACTGACAGTGCTTGGATAGGCCGTCAAAAGTTTTGGAACTGAGTGATTAACATTTGTAGTATATCCATGCAATAAACGTTCCTTTACTTTATAAGTATCCTTCCATACCTACAATATCTTAAAAAATTTTCCTGTCCGTCTACAGGATATCCCTCAAATTTCCCATTGAATAAAATTTGGTTTAAGCGTGGGAATAGGCTAACAAATGAGTCATGAAATTTTAGAGCGGATTCACCTGCAACTATTTTTGGTACGTTCTAGATAAAATGTCGACAACCATGATGTATCTCCAAAAGTTCCTACATGTCCACACAATATCACCGAAAGTCTTCAATGGATTTCAATGAAATTCCGTAGATTACCAAAGACATGGGCGTATTTTTGATCGGATCCATGCAGACTTACCTGCTTTCTATCATTGGTATCTGTTCAGAACACACAATATCTAAACAATTACTTAGGCTGTACTCACAATATCCAGGGATTCCAATTGAATTTCAATTAAATTATGTTGGAAAGTATGCAATAGACTACTGAAGAAGTCTTGAAAATTCGGAGCGGATCCATGCACGATTACTTGCCCACATCCCATCTTACTGTACCCACAATACCTTCAAAGGTTTCTCTGTCAGTCGATTCCATGTTTGACATGGAGGTGTTGGAGTTGATCTATCAACTATATCTCCCCTATGTTAGGGCCATCAATCAACATAGGTATTTCATTTTGAGTCAAGAGTTTATGAACGTTAATTGTAAATACCTCGAAATGGTTCACTCTGGGATATAAAGATAAAATTTCTCATCATGAAATAGCCTTTTCAACAATATATAATATGTCCATATTTGATGAACATATTTTTCCTAGTGAGGTCACCGCAGCAGAAATCCGCCCTTTTGAAGAATCAAAACTTTTTGCAACTTATCTGGTATGTGTGCCCTTACTCAATGAAGGCCCCACTAACATTTCTGATCGGTCTCATTAGTCTCACAATATATCCACAAGGGTCTATATCACAGCGCCAGGACTAATATGATTATTTGAACTTATGATAGCTCCAGCATATTTGTTTTATAAAGTATGCCTGTGATATCCTGGGTTGCGTAATCATCTATGATGTGAAGAAAATAATTAGCCATGGTTTAAAAAATAGATAATGGATATCATTTATCCCTTGGACAATCTCAAAAGTTTGCTTTGTTTTTTCCGTAGAATCGCATCGAGAAAATTCAGTTATGATTTAGTCCAAAACAAGTGCATTTGATTGAACAGGGACAGCTTTCATACTATGATATATGTTACGCTTATTCTTTGATGATTGGTATATTTGCCGTATTCTATTCACTGATTGCAACAGAATCAGCAATATTTTCCACATATTATGTTATTGTTTTTGTTAATTTAAAAAGAAACGTAAAAATATTATTGAAGCACAAGAAACTTGTGAATTTTATGGGGGAGGAGATGATGATCAGAAATGGTTTGACATATGTCATGTTTGAGATTTTTCAATGATCAAAGTTCTATGACCAGGTGAACCAGTTTTGGTTGATAGTGTTCAAATGAAGATACTCCACAAAAATAAGTAACATTGCTGTCCCCAGAAGTAGTCAACATACTCAAAATATCCTAATCATGTGGAAAAGTCATGTTTATTAGCAATCTCAACAAAATCAGTCCATTAGTTTTGCTTTTTGCGTAGTTGGGGATACAGGGGACAGTTGAAGCACTTCTTGCACTTCACTTAGGTACTCACATACTATTTAAACCGGGCTGACTAAATTGTAATGTATCAAATTTACATATTTCGTATAAGTACCGATACTTTTTAGAGATGATTAAGGACGGCAGATCGATCACAATGTATATTCAATAGGCAGGTTAAGTTTCGAGACTCATCACGAACTCAATCAATTACCTTCTGCTTTCTGTCTCAGTGAGCATAATATTCTGAAAATATGTACTGTTTTATCGTTGTAATATAGTATTTATATCATTTATGTGTTTAACAAATACTGGGTTTCGTTATTTATTGAGATGAGAGAGACTTACTTTGAGTCACTGTTATGAAGGCTTTTTTCAATCTTCTCATATTTTAGACAGGAAGACAATTTGCAGAGCAACAAATCTTCATTAAACTGCAACAGATGATGTTGAATTACGTGCAAGACACACATACATCTCTTAATGACACGATTGCTGAACATTCAAAGTTTTTTTTTAAAAACTGATTTCGAAATATCACAAACATCCCAGAACGCCACAGTCGATAATCGGTTTAAATTTTTTCTCCGATTCTGTTGGCTCCCAGGAACAATTCTGCAATTGCCTGCTAAGCCATTCCATCAAAACATAAAAATTATGTTATTCCATTCAGAGTCGCATTGTGTAAAGAACACCTACAGTTTTGCAATCTTTAAACCCCCAGGACTTGCTCATCCAGCACTGCTGCCATATTTTCCTGGATTTTGAATATCTTCCATGGTACACAAGGCAGTATTCTTCTTCTTCTCCGGAATCGGATTATCCCTGGGCTGATCTTTGGTTTTCTTTCCCAAAATTCGTTTATTTGCTTTTTTGTTGCAGAGATTTTAGCCTCTTTCCCAGGCGTGTCCGTTATGATTGCAACAGAGTGTTGTGTCCTGCTTTTGGATATGACCAGATAACTTCTTGTGGAAAGTCTTCTTTACCCATCCATTGGTGGTCTTTGGAGGGATGCACAGAAGAAAAGTGGTCCTGTTAAGGGAGGTGGCTATGCAGAAGGTGGCTCTGTCAGAAGAAGCACAACAGGAAGTGGCCCCGTAGGATTAGAATTCCCTTTAAGAATAAGGTATAGTAAGGTATAGTAGACAGTGGCCCTGTTAGAAGAGGACAGTCAGGCATTTGTTTAAACCTGACAAATATCTGCATATCTTCGATGTCATTCATGATATTAAATAAATACATTGTTATTAGGGATAATAAATTAGCAGTTCATTGATGAAAGGCGCAAAGAAGACAGGAAAGAAATGGCCGAAGATATTTCAAAGCATGAATGATAAAATTCAGAAACAAGGCTGCTATTTCGTGTTGCCTAAGATGGAAAAATGATGCACCGGATAAGCTATCTTCATGGATCATGTTCACTTTGCCGCTTTCTTGCCTTAGACAAGACTTGACTCGTTTTGGTCAAAGGATGGAAGGTGATATATATTTCAATATTTTCTTTTGTATTATTTATCAATATTTTTGTATACGCTGGTGAAAAACAGTTGTAATTATTTGCACCCAATATCATCATGAGAGCCAATATGTAAATATATTTCCCACACCTGGCTCAAAATAGTGTTGTCCCTCGAATTTTTTTATTCACTTCAACAGAATATCCAAAACCGTACGGTGTTCGTGAGTTAATTTCCGAATATATTATTAGATTTGTCTTTGTTAATTAATTCTAATGTATGACTAGAATTCCTCTAATTTTATTTCCATTGCTTTTTATCGAAGATCGCAGACTGGTGTGACCGTTCAAAAGCAGGCAAAGAATATTCATTCTTTTTTTCCAATCCATGCAACTTTCAAACAATCATGAATTAACTAACTTGGAGTATCACTAAAAATACAAAAATATTACTTGTGTTCACTTCTTCCATCTTCAACCCTAAATTAAGATTTTCTCTACTTAAATCGTTCAGCATGTTTTGAAACTCGTGTTGTGTTTCTGATATTTTTGCAATGCATGGAAAGAACGTTTGAAAAAAAAAACAAACTCCGAATCAAACAGATAGCAATGGAAAGAAAATGCTTGGAATAACTTATGGATTCCTGAATAAAATAAACGAAATCATAACACCAAAGTAATTAATTGACAGAATTTGTGATGGGCTACACAGGCGAAAAAATCGGTTTGCCGATATCATCCTCCGTACCATCAATAGTTAGGCCACCCACTTCAAAAAGTAGTGCATTTAAATATTGTAACTACCGGCCAAGATTCCTGAAGTTTAGTAAATGTCGTTAGATGGATGGCTGATTGGGCCAGACGCAGATCGATGGTAAGAAAAAGAAAGAATATTTTACATTGAATTTGATTCTTCTAAATATCTTTTTATCCTTGTTTCATTAGCAGAATAGTTTTTCTCCCTTCTTGTAACTTTCTAATACGCTTGTGACTTTCGAATGATTCTTTTAAAGTTAATTGCAACACGTAATGACGAAGAGAACGAATTTGGCATTTTTTGTATAAATCCAAGACCAACAGAATGAAATTTAAATAAAAAGAGAAACGCACAAAGATTGTCTTTTAGTTTGTTTGTTTTCTTTCCTGAAATTCCATTCCTACGTGTTTTTTCCTAATTATCTTTTTTCCAATTCCCACTGTTTCTCGTGATGCAACGTGAAACCAGTTTCAGATCATCGTCTGACTTTCTTGGCGAATTTCATGACGAACAAAAAAAGAATTCACGCGAATCATTATCTTTTTATCTCTGCCAACAAAGTTGAGAACGGTATATGTGTTCACTTGGGTCCGTCTTTTATTCATACAAATTAGTGAATTTTTTCAATGAGTTTCCAAGACATTTTGTGGGAAGGCTGAAGGAGAATTGAACTCAATGTATCCACATTGAATCTGAATGTCAGATGTAAGTTCCAAATGAATTAAAACGATACAATTGAGGCAATGGACTATGGCAAAAAGTAGAATTGCAAAAATTTCGAGAATGGATCCAGGTTTTTTTTTTCTCTCATTTATCTATTCGCACATCTTTATGCATGATATAGTCAGAAAATATTCTTCGTGTATGTGTTAATTTATTGACAACGTTTTGGCCGTGTAACTACCTTGGTTCTGGAATAGGTACTCAGAGTGCAGGCTCAATTGGACTGGATGCGTCATATCCGGGTTTTTTTTTTTGTATATTCGGTTTGTGTTATCAGAGTACTTATACTAATTAACTCTTCCATTCATTATTCAGTTTAGATTTTATAATGTATTCTGCTCTTTGTTTCTTTCCTTGCCTTATTGTACTCCTTTCTTTCTTCCATTCTTTTTGTCTTTTTTTCATTATCTCTATCTATCTATTTATCCATCTATTTATCCATCTATCTATCAATCCATCTATCTATCAATATATCTATCTATCTATCTATCAATCTATCTATCCATCCATCTATCCATCCATCTATCCATCTATCTATCTATCTATCTATCTATCTATCTTTATCGATCCCTTTCTTTCTCCCTTCGCCGCCTTTTTTTTCCTTTCATTTTTCCATTTCATTCTTCACTTTTTCCTTTTCTTTATTCCTCTTCTCAACCTTTTTCCTTCCCTCAAACCTTTTTTCTGTTACACTTTCCCCTGCTCGTTTTTCTCTCTTTTCAATTCTTTTCATTATCTTTCCATTTCCTTCCATTTTCTCTTCACTCTTCTCTCTCCTCTTTGCACTTGTTCTTCCTCTCTAAGCTCTCTTGTTCTTTCTATTCAGCATTTTATAGAACCAGATGATAGATAACTATTCTGCGGTGTAGCATTATTGTAACAATAGGACAACGAGGTGATCCATTATTGATCTAAAGTGATATACAGTGTGTCAAGAATATTGACCATAGTAGATTAATTATAGTAGGATGATCCTGTTTTATGTGCTGATTAACTTTACACTACCTGTCACATTATAGCCAACCAGAATGTGCCATTTCAAGGTGTTCAGAAATTTACTCGTTCCACATGAAAAATAATTAAGATGCAAGAATTATCTTGCAGTGGATTATCTCAATATCTTCTCAGTGAATAAAATATAAACAAAAAGTGAGAAATGTCTGATGATATATTCTCCACCAATGAAAAAGTGGCAAATGATTGAAGAATGAAGACATTATTGGGAAGTGTGTGACTTGTTCCACCCAGGGAAATATTGAATTGCTTATCATCGGATTGCTTCCGGGTTTATCTGCAGAAAACTTCATTTCATGAATTAATTTCTTTGTTGTGCCGATTCCATGTAAAACACACGTAAGCAAAATTGTTCTGGTGTTTTTCTCAATGCCATACGGCAAAAGTAATCAGACATCTTTTCAGATGCACTGGCATCTTCAGCGACGATCGTTGTCACTGACAAGCAAACAAGTTGACATATCGAATGCCATATGCTGTTCCAAGGGAGCATTATATTTAACCCCTTCCATGAAATAAATGCTCATATGAAGAGAGGAGATATATCATCACAAGTGACAATATCCCGACTACATTGTTATTATAAATAATATCTACTTGTCTTTAATTTGTTGGTTTACTCTCTTCGAGAATAGCCGAGTGGCTAAAACGACATGATATAATGTTTCTACCGCTTCTTCTTGAGAGATCCATAGAGAACCAATGATTTTTTATATCATTTGTTGTTTTTACTGAGCTGGGATGCTAACATGACACAAGATTAAGTCCAACGTTGGGTTAATCGGCTCCAACTGCCCAGTATTTTACCCATAGTTATGGAGAGAAGGGGATACATGGCTTTCTTTAAGGATATCGGTGCTGAGAGAACGAAAAACGTCGCAGACGAAGTTCAACATAACCGGTTAGGCCATCCACACTTCGCTCCAAAGGGTCATGATCATCTTCACATTGATCTTTGTAAAAATAACTCAGACGTCTCTATCATTGGCATAAGAGACCCAGTGCTATCTTATCTTATCTAGTTGGTCAAGTAATCTTATATTTTTTTGACCCCGATTTTGCATGTGACTTGTGGAGATCAACGTTGTCTCTTGTTTGCCATTCTTGCTACGGTCAGTCTAGTGTCATCGAAATTTTTTCATGGATTCTACGATATCTTGGACTCCGGTTTTTCTTCTCGAGTTTAGTGAATGTCGTTTAATGTGTCAATGGTTGGGCCAGACTCGATAATAAGGAAAAACAAGAACATTGAACACTGACGTTGATTTTTTTTCTAAATATATTTATCATCTTTTCATTATCTGAATATTTTTTTCTTTCTTGTAACTTCCTGATACGTTTATGACGTTCAAATGATTCTTTTAAAGCTAATTGCAACTCATAATCATAAAGGAAGGGATTTCAGCATTTTTTACGTGAATCCATGACCAAAAGAATGGAAGAAAAAATCTAGGAGAAATCACACAAAAATTGCCTTCCAGTTTTTTTTATAGGTTTTACTCCTACGTTTTTCCCTAATTATCTTTTCCCAATCTCCACTGTTTCTCGTGATGCATAATGAGACCATTTTCAGACCATCGTCTGACTTTTTTCAACGAATTTCATGATGTATCAAAAAAAGTATTCACGCGAATCATTATCTTTTTATCTCTTCCAACGAAGTTGAGAGCGGTATATGTATTCACTTGTGGGTGTTCGTATTTTTGTTCATGCAAATTGCAGAAGATTCCAATGAATTTCAATTTTATAGAAGTATGGACTATGGACTAAGGAAGAATCAAAAAGAATTTGAGGTTTGATCCAGGAATTGTTACATTCATTTTCTCTGCTTTCATACGCTATATAAGTGTTTACATAATATTTCTAAAAGTCCTGAATGAATTCCAATGGAATTTCCTGGAACGCTAGCCAATGGAGTGAGAAAGAACTACAAAACTTTTGGGGCAAAATTGGAATTTTTTTTGTTTTCGATTAAAAATTATGTATTTATTCACTCGTGATTTTCTACACGATATGATCAAATATTCTGAATGAAGAACCACGACATTTCATAGAAAGTTCAGGTATCAGCCAAGGGAGCTTTGATGAGATTCAGGGGTTGGATCTACAAATTATTTAAAGTACTTTCTGTATTGTAGCTGTATATGATTTGAGTTTCATTCTGTTTTTACACACAACAGCGTTGGCAAAGGTATTCACTCTCTGAGTGCTTTAAAATTTATTCATGAATTCCGTATGCAGCTGATTAACTTCCCATCCCAGCGTGTAATCTTGGCCTGGATGTCACCTCGAAAAATATTCCATCATTCGGTACACACCTTTCAAGGAATTAAAAATCAACGACATGGAAAATCAAATCAGGAAACCAAGTTCAAAAATTGACTGTAACAGGTTGTGGCCAGGTCGCACTTTGCTCTTTGAAAAAGCTTGAATGCATTTTTTTTCCTTCGGTGTGGGTATATAATAGAGAAATGAGAGCCTGTAAGTATGTTCGTCTTTAATGAGGAACTAAAAAAAATTATTGTTCGGTTTCCATTGATCAATCGAGAAATGAAAACAAAAGGCATCGCTTCGTGTGTCATGCAAAGCAAGAGAAACTGAATTAAGCTTTTTTCAGTAAATATCGGCTATTTCCAGTCATTCCAAATTTGATAACCAATAACAATTTAAGATATGCAAACAAATTTGGAATAGAAAATTTAATCAGTCAAAAAGAAATTTTTTTTATAAAAGAATTAAATTAATAGTTTCATTTCCCTATAATAACGTTCTTTTTTATCAAGTGTTGTGTGTAAATAAAAAGGCTCTCATTTTCTCTACCTGTTGTGACTTCAATGTAGCCGAAGAAATGCATCAAAGCTATGTACAATATATTGAATTAAAGTAAACCCAAGGCTGTGCTAAAAGTCCACATGACTTGCAAATTCATTAAGATGCCATGGCGTCTGTTTCTGCCCATGTCCCCAAAAAGAAAATTTATAAGGGAGATAATTATTAAATGCTAATTGAAAGGTAGACTCTTTTCAAGTGCAAATGCATGAAAATCCGGGTGAAATAGGGCCCTTAAATATCATATTATCCTTGTTTTATCAGATTACACTACTTTTCTACTAAGAGTGATCCGACGGGTAACTTTTTATTTTTTCAATATATAGATATATTGATGGTATCACAAATTTACAAGAGAAAACTAATCCTGGAGAAGATCTAAGAGTTACAATTTTATCTAATAATTTTCTCAAGCAATCCAGCCCTACAGCTCCTATTCATAACTCTTTTTTTTTTCAGAATGATAAATGATTCCATAGAAGCAAGGAACTAAAATGGAAAAGGATAGACAAATTTAGCAACAAAAGTTTTTTTTTGTTTTTTGTTTTTTTTTTGTTGACATCCCAAATCGATTCAATAAAACTGTCGGTATTTACATCTTCGTTACTGAATTTATTTATGGAAAAGTTTCATTGAAGAAAAATGGATGTATTTTCTCTCGTGAAACGGCTCTGTCTTCTTTTGTAACTTATTTCATCTGAAATGATATCTGGCCAAACAATCAACTCTGTTATTATATACTGGAAACAAATTATTCTCAAATCAAATTTTCTTCCATTCTTTTTGTATGACATAAATTTCATGAGAATTAATTAAACTGTTACATATGATTGAAGGCTTTTATCTTTTTTTAATTTTATTTCATCTTATTGTACTTTATTTATCTTTAACTCTCAGTATTGTGATTTTCAGGTTCCCAATTTTTATAGATTCTCATCTTCCAACAGTTGGAGATATCGCATTCGAGGATATGATCCGAACCCACATTATGAAAACTGACAGCATTGTAGCCCGAAGCCGAATAGTCAAGTTATGTCGAGTTCCTTACATAATGAATACACGAATTAAGTTAACAACAACGGTATCAATATGTATTTCAGATAGTGTGCGTTCATTGCATTGAAAAATAGTCATTGGTATTACGAACTGTGAAAATGAGAATATCTTTATTCAATCAATTTAAGTCGTTTAAATACGCCTGCGTTTTATGCTTTCGATTTCCATCCTTTAGTATACTGTAAGCAATATATATATATATATATATATATATATATATATATATATATATATATATATATATATATATATATATACACACACACACACACACACATACATATATATATATATATATGGTACTGTTCATAAGTATTCGAACAAACAGAAAATATGCATATATGGTTTTAAGAGTTGAAGACAGGAATTCAATAAGATACAAATTATTGCAACCAGCACAGCGAAGCACATGTCTAGGTGTGTCATGTGATTTTCAAAGATAAATCTCAAGAATCTTTCTTTTAAACTGAATTAAATTAAGAAACGGATTAAACCAAATTTCCATTCAGTACGGCAAAAATTCTGTTCAGAATTTATCAGCAAGGATATTGAAAGGCCGACAAACATTGTATTTATAGAAGCGTTACAAAACAAGTTGGTGATTGATCTTAAAATGGACCAATACATATATTTGGAAAGATTGATATCATAGGCAAGATTACACAGAGTTTGTGTTTGTTCGAATACTTATGAGCAGTATTGTATGTATTCCTCTCTCTGTATAAACGTAGCCTTGCATATTGGGAGATGTCTGACGGACGTAAGAACCATTGCCCAAGTTCGACCGACTACAGTGCAAGAAGTATACACTGTGGTATTTCGCCTGCCTATACACACCGTAGTTCTCATATTGCCTCTGACGACTGTGGACTTGGTACTCTCTCCGTGTAAACGCTAAGCGCTGATTTGAAAGAAAAAAGAATCAACCAATGAATAAAAGCAAAACAATCATTCCTTGCCAAGCCTGGGTCTTTAAACAGCCTTCTTGCTGTCAGCGTTCAATTTTTTTGACAGCATTCATTGCCTTTTACTTGTCAGAAAAGGAAAATACGGAATCGAAAATCTGGAGTTAAGTGAGGCACGAAATCGTTTACATTGCTGGAGACTGACTGGCTGTCATTGTCGGCCATGAGTCGTTCGACATAGCTCTCAGCCAATTATCAGCCTGACCGACACAGCTGTCGAAAGATATGAGCAGGATAAGATAGATAGATGGATAGATTAATGGACAGATAGAGAGTGAGAGAGAGAGAGACACACACACACATACACACACACACATATCACACACATATATATATATATATATATATATATATATATATATATATATATATATATATTGAGAGAGTTGAACACAGTGGAACATCTGAACAGACATATAGATCAATTGATAGATAGTTAGGCAGACAACTATCAACGTAACCGACATACCTGTAAAAAGATATGAGCAGGACATTATATAGAGGGAGAGAGAGTGGGGGAGAGAGAGAGACGCACCCAGACAGACAGACAGACAGACAGATACAGAGAGAGAGATGAAAGGATATATATATATATATATATATAGAGAGAGAGAGAGAGAGAGAGAGAGAGAGAGAGAGAGAGAGAGACGAACGGCGAGTAAGATAGATAGATATGAACAGACCGGGGTAGATAGATTGATATGAACAGACTGATAAAAACATTGATAGATAGACAGACAGAGAGACAATTATCAACCTGACCGACACAGCTGTCAACGATCAGGCGGGGTTTTGTGAGGAAGTTTTCTGTTAGTCGTCGGTAAGGAGCTTATCAGACACGGCTAATGTAGATTGCACATTGGTTGGCTATTAAGCACACAGAAGATGAAGCAATGCTGTTAATTAGGTGGAGAACTTGGCAGTGAAAATAGACGTTTTGTTGTGTGATGTTAAGCCTGACGCTTTTATCGTTCATAATAGCTTGTGATTGAAATAGATAGGTAGATATATAGAGAAAAAATGAAGAGGCGGACATTCATAGATGTGAATGGACTGACAGACGCTCACTACAAACTGTTGGACGTCGACTCACAGGCATATAAAAAGAAAGATTCGAACTAATTGTGATAGAGAAAGATAGATAGAGACAGACTTAGGGGAGACAGTTAAATTTCACAGTCTGACCATGGAAATGTTACATTCCACCAACAACTTGTTGACAGCAGGAGAATCTAGACCAACTTGACGGCTTTGAAAATCTGTATTTGGAAATTGACTTTCGGGACGATCGTTAAGAATATCAACGTCAAGAGAAAACGGTAATTGAACAGACCATATCAATGACCTTTGGAGTTTCCACTGAGTCGGAGGCTTTCTTGAAGTCTACAATTGGTACAGCAAATGGTATCTTATAATCAGCTTCTTTCTTCTTTAAGTGATTTATCGAATAGAGATTGCCCATGACCGAATAGCTTCTTCTGAATCCAGTCCATTTCTGAAGAGAGTTTTCGGGTAAAATTATGGTGCTTTGGCGGGTGATAACTTTGGTAAAAGATTTGTTGATGCAGTTGAGTAGGCACATCGACCTATTGACGGCCTTCAAATTGGATATCTATAAGGCCATCTATGCCATCATACAACAAATCGTGGACCCTGTATATGTCAGAGTGTTGGAACGTATCCACCAATTCAGCAGTTCCCCCATCAGGCTATATAAAGACTGTGGTCCTTTTTGGAAATGTTAAAACGTTCATTTAGATGATCTTTCGAAACGTTGACTTGGGAAATAGACAGTAAATACGCCAGTAACCTCTGATTTGCTGAATATATTACCCTTTTCGCTGAGAAATGAATGAAGGCAATTAAGGCGATTTTCATATGAGCCTGAGTATAACGAATGCCACGTACAACAAGCATGTTGAGGACAAAGACACAACCATTCAAATCCAAAACGTAAAACTGAGAAATGGAAAACAATACACCTACGTGGAACAACGAATCTCCATGAATCATCAATAGAGGAAGAAATCAAGTAAAATTACTCCAAGCTGGTATGTTGTCAGGAGAGCAAGCTCAGTCTTTGAGGACAAAGAAATCCCTACAGGAAAGAATCTCGCTAAACCTCATATGGAGAGATCACAAAGCAACACATCGGATTTGAGAGAAGACCAGAAATATTGTAGAATCCACTGAAAAACTGCAATATTCGTTTCATTGGTCGAACAAGTGTCTTAACTTTTGTGTTTTTGACAACGTTTCAATATGAAAAAATACTGAACTTCCAACTGCGGGGCCGATCACGATGAAGATTATTATACAGGCTTCTGGAATAATAATTGAAAATACATAATGTTTTAAAGAATTTTATGGTTTGGATAAAAGATTCAAGTTTTCTGAGAATCAAAAAGAAGTGGGATATTCGGAACCACGGTCAGTTTCCTCCCTCCATGTGGAGATTATTTTCATAAGCTCACGTAAACCAAACGTCGTTCAAGTTGACTTGATTTGTGATTTCAATAAATATCATAACTATTGGAACTCATTTTTTGGCTCTTAGCTGAGTTAGTGACAAAAGGACAACTGGCTTTATGTAGAGGTAAGTTTTTCCACCGTATCGGGCAAGTTGGTCCATTATTTTTGATGACTAAAATACGATTCACAAAATCTTTTCTTTTCCTGTCCCAAAACATTCTGAATGGGGAATATTCAGTTTTAATGTAAATATCTTTAAGATCTTTGTACAGGGTTCTGTAATGTTTGACATTCTTCCGATAGGCACAGTAAAAATGTTTTGAAATTTCAAATAAAAAGACTGCATTCATTTTAAGAAGATCAGCTACGGAAGATATCTGTTGAAAAGCGAACGATGGATAACATCATTTAGATTATCCAAGTCAATGTCATGTGCATTTCAGAATGAACCGGGAAGAAATTACTTTTCACGTAATCTTATCATGGTTAAGATAAAAAAAAGAAACATATATATGTTTCAGGTGTGATAATAGAGCCATTCGATTGATATTCTTTATCAAGGCGGAATGGACATTTTTAATATAAATACCACTTTTTAAAAAGTTCATTTAAAAAGATATCTTCTCTTACCTGAAAGAACATCAAGGCCACATCGATTCGATTTATTGGGTCCATTTAATTTGCCACTTGGGGTAAATATGCAGAATAGCGTATTGATCCGGGAATTTGATAGTGCTGAATATGTAGATGGAGGACGTTCATTTATACTTATTTTTGCTTCAAATATAGCATTTTTTGATATAATTCAATTTGTGCTTCAATGAGAGCTGATAATCATTTGTCATGTTCAAGAAAGATAAATCAGTTTCATTTATTCCTCTTGTGTGTTTCTCATCATGTTCAGTTTTGTCAGGTAAGCATTTTAGGATTATCACAAGTTTCTCTTTTTTTTTCTTTTTTTTTTCTTTTGGTGACATCTACACGCAGTGAATTCCACTTTTATCAGGTATAATTCCCATTTATGGGTTTGTATCGGACTGATAGAGATTTACTGACATCTATTACGGATTTTCATGTTCGAACGATGTCAGCTAAGTCGTCTTGATTTTTTTATAAATGGCAAGAAAATGGCATTTGATGCTCATTATTTGAAAGATTTTTTCATGCATGGCCACTCATTCATTGATTGCATTCATGAAACAATTGCTTGATTTATTCCAGGTATCTCCCGCTGTTACAACTGTGAAAAGGGACTGAAAACAATTATTACATGGTCAGAACTACTAAGAAAGTAAAGTCTCCATCAAAAAAGTATTTTTTCCAATGATTATATTTTAATGCTAGATATATTAATATACAATTACCCTTTTCCAATACTTTTATCAAGATCAAAGAAGAATCGATCCACATTCTTAGGAATAAACATTTGGTGAACACTTGACCTACCCTTCACCAACTTTCATGGTCAATTTTCGAAAAATATTTTTATTTTTGAGACAATTTTATCTGAGTGATACTGTATTGAAATGTCTACATAGAAAAAAAACACAGAAGACCAAGTAAAGATTTCAAAATATTTTGATCTTATTTTTAATAACCGACTTTTTGTTTTTGCTGGTTTGCGTTAATATTATCAGCAGTAGTGATGGAAGAAGGGTCTTTTTGTAAAAATCTCTATACAATAGATCTCTAAATAGTGTTATAAAGTTGACCATAACTTGGAAATTGGCAAAAGCAGTAATTGATGCTGAATATGAAAAAAAATGCAATAGATGTAGTTCTTATTATGTGTCTCTTTATAGATCAAATATGTGTGAAAATTCCAAGTCCGATAAATTTGATTTCTAGTTAATACCCTTTTAAAGGAAAATCGGAAACCCCAACCCCATTTTTATGGTTGGGAATGAAGTTTTCCTACTAAAACACTACTTACTCCGTCCATAAAGTTGAACCCTAAAACCTTTAATTGTCGATTTTCAAGAGTTGGGAGGATCGTAGATAATACTTAGGTTTTCTAACTCTGTGTCTGCAAATATTTGTTACACCTTAAATTCAAAATGGTTGACGAAACTGTGCTTGCTTCATGCTGTCTTCATTGTATGTTATGCAAGATGGATGAAATGCAGTTTTAGGTTGAGCCATTACCATCTGCTTTTACCCATCAAATTGTACAATCTGTCTGAAAAATATTACACATGGGGCAGTCTAGGTTCAAAATAACATCAAAGATCTATTCAATTCTCCGATTAGTTCGATAGCATGACAGTGATACGTTATCCATCAAGGCATGTTCCGCCAGCTTAGTTATCAACACTATAATTGCATTTGGTATGCTTACTGGTACGGACAAAGACGTCATCCTACATACTCATTCGTTACGGTTTTTGTGCCAATGTAAAAAACTATTATTTAAAAAGATCGAATGTTTAAAATAAGTTATAAAAAATGAATCTCTGGAGAACCCGTGTTAAAGTATCAAAACTGCGCATTAAACATTTCTCAAGATCTCAGTTTCCTTTCAATCTGAAGAGCATTGTTCACGACAAAAGGGTAAAATATTTGGAAGAAATATATTTCCCAACCAGCATTGTCTCTGATGAATAACGCACTACTACTACAACTGCTACCACTACCAGTACCACCACCACCACTACTACTGCTACAATTACTATTAATGATAATGATAACAATAATAACAATAATAACAACGACAACAATAATAATAATAATAATTAAAAATGATAATAATAATGATAATAATAATAATAAAAACTCTGAAAAACATCTCACTGAAATCCCTGAGGACTCTCCTCTCACAGAAATCTAGAGGATATCACCCGTAGTCACTGCCGGTATCATGAGAAGAGTACTATAATGTACTGTATATTAAAAGTGCATCACATACGGAAAAAAACTGCCACACATGCAAAAAAAAAAACTCAACACACACAGAAAAAACTGCCGCACTTACGAAAAAATTTCAACATACACAGAAAAAAACAACTGCTGAACACACGGAAAAGAAAATTGCAACACACACGGAGAGAACAAAAGTTGTACATCACTTCCACCTTCTTTTGGTCTTAATTGATGGTAACGACTCGGCATTTCAAGAATAGAGATCATTATAAAGATGATAATAATAATCAGATCTTATCAATCTTTCTTCATCAATGTAATGACATTAACGAAAGAATCAATCAGTTCAAAATTTGAATTAAATGAAATATTTTATGCTGATAAAATATCAATTCTTTGATTTCATTTTAAAATGCCTCCCTATTTCCCCTCAAGCTACTTGCCGTATTTTTTGTCTCTGTAATTAGGTGACTTGAAATTATGAAAAACTTCGTGTTCTCTAACATTTTCAATTAGAGGTCCTTCTACGTTTAGATTGAAGAGAATAAAAACTCACGCTATCACGCACATCGCAAATGTGTGCAGGAAATGTGAGACCTGATATCACCTGCGCAGACCACCATAGGTTCGTGATATCAGATATCTTGCAGCCGTCACAGCAGTGTGTATCCGCAATTCAAATGGGAGTTAAAATGGCTTCCATCCTACTAATGTTCACATGATGTGATAGCAATGTGACCCACCTAAACAGGCTTGTTGTACGTTAACACACAAATACACACAACCAGAAAAGAAAACATTGTTATAGCGTCAATTTGGCGTTGTATGATGGGAAAGATACTAAACAATTTTTATAAAGGATTAGTCCTGATCACAGTTAATTAGGACACCTCCTTTTAACTATCAGCAAATGATATAAAACATATGCACATATTTGGCACTGAAGGACGAAAAGAAACGGGCATCAACTTGCCGTCTTGCCAAGAGATCAACTGGCCCGAACCGAGACATATATATTGTGGGGTTGAGAATTACCACTGTCATAAGACATAACGGAAGCGTTACCTCCAACGATATCTCTAACATGATATTTCTCCTGATCCAAACAAATCTTCAACAAGTTCACTTTTTATAATCAGAATCATCTTTTTAATACTTACCTCATAAGTGTGCATACTCAAGATTCCAAGTGTAAGGAGGCAAGCAAACATTTGACTTTGAATAAAAGACTAAGGTTTGACTTACAACTAGCCTAGTCTCTCTCATATATATATATATACATATACATATATATATATATATATATATATATATATATATATATATATATATATATATATATATATATATATATATGAAATACAAAGGCACATATTGTGATCACTTTGAGATAGGGTATATCAGATGATAATGAGCAGTTCATAACATTAAGCAAAGGATACCGAATATTGATCAATTTACATTCTTTGTTATGAATTCATTGTTGTGCTATTATATTTATCGTTATAAACAACTATGAGAAATAAACATGAAATTTATCTAAAACATTTAATTCATTTTGAGTAAAGTGGGGGGGGATCGATTTCGTTTGATGGCATGATTCATGATGATAATTAATGGCTTCCTTTGTAATTCAGTGAAATAACTTATTATTAGGGAATTGCCGATTTTGAAGTCCTAGCATCGGAACTTCCTAAATTTACACTTAAAAAAGATATAAATCGCATTAAACATCTAGTTATAATCCTTTTTTTTTCTTTCCATTCTGTTAATAAATCTCAATTAAGTGTGGAACTTTCAGCAAAGATCAAATCAGTAGTAATGATTTGCGTTACAAACTTACTAAACATCAGTCCACGATGAATCAAAGTAAGGAAACCCACCAAGCTTAGCACTGTCTTTTAAAAAGCAACAGGTATGGAGCACTCAGTGAGGGTCAGCATCCCTATATTAGCAATGGTATGCAGGCCAACTCTAAATATTGCTGAGTTGAGATTAGTTTTGCTCGCAGCCTCAAGCCAAGACCGGACACATAGTGAAGATTGAACACGCTTTGGTAGTTATGAAATTGAATTCTCTGAGATTAACTTAGTCTGGCACTAAGCTAAAGTATTTAGTACCTAGTGAGGATTGAACTCACTTCATAAGTAATGTTCTGTAAAATTGATTTGCTCGCACAAAGAACAAGGTCGCAGACACCCGATGATTTGTGAGACTAATGGATCACAAAGCAACAATAATAGGATGCAGGAAAATTGAAAAATACGACGACTGCGCTTGGGAGAAGAGAAATAGGGAGGAAAATGAACAAATTGAGATAAGGGGTAAATAAAAAAAAATGTACGTTTGGGTAGAGGCTTGAACCTGCGTCCACAAGCAGCCTAATCTGAGGTCTGTTCTTACTAATTTGGTTATTGACGCTCTGGCAAATCAGGAGGTTCGAATACTGCACAACACTCATCTATTTATCAATTTATGTGATCTGGTGCGATTGGATTTGCTACGAGGGAACACCAGTGCCGAACAAAATATAGTTCCGACTAAAATATCTTTATGATTATCACATTATTCCAAATATCAACTGTTCATCCACTGCTATAAATATATACACAAACACACAATTGATATATGATCATGAATTGACTGTCATAGAAATAGACTGGAATCGATATCATTAAAGATACGAATAGAGTTAGGTATACAGACTGTTACAAATAGAAAGTTCCTGCAGTTTCCCGACTCACAGTTGTTGCTAATAGAACATCGGTGATAAAACATCTTATATTGATTTCTCGTCATTAAACCAATAAATCAATTTTATGTTGTTTCTCTGTCATATTTTTTCATAGTTTTTTTTTTTTTTAAAATCTCTATTTGTTTAATCTTTTACTGTAATGAGTTCTTTTTTTTTTCTTTTTTGTCAAGACTGAATGGCTCTGTTATCAACTTTATCTTGGCCAAAAGAAAAATACTGCTTCGGATCTGACCTTCCGATATCTGTTTCTGTCACTTATGTGCCAGTAACCGGGGAACTGGTCCATTAGCACAAATAACACAATGGAGTCTGAGTAAGCGCGTGCGTGCGCAGGCGTGCTAACATTCACCCACTCACTCATTCACTCACTCACTCATTTATGCACGCACGTGCAAACAAAAGCAATATGTCAAATTATTTACTAAGTCTTTTTTTTTTCCTGCCATAGGCATTGCCGGTTTAGGTATTAAGCTGAGTTGTTCGAAAGAGTTTGGAAGAAAGGAGCCTCTGGGTGAAAACACTGCTGTGATTGAGTGTACAAGATCGAAGTAGGCCTCCACATGAATTTGGAGCTAAACCATTGACCCTCGATACCAAAACCATTCAACACGCACAGGAGAGAACCATGCTCAACATCATGTGAAGAGATTAGAAGGCAGCATATCACCCATCGCCAAATTCATAAAAGTACTATATGTAAAATATTAATTCACAGTCAGACCTCAATTATCCGGAAGAGACGAAACACAGGAGTTAGAGATGTTATAGGAGCCACTAGGAAATGGGCTTGTTATATTTCAAGAATATCAGACCAACGATGGACATTGTGACTCACACCGTGAATTTATACGCAAAATTGTGGCTGGCGAAATATGAGATGGCGAGACGAAGTGGACAAGTTGAGAAAATATTGGCTTCACAACACCATAAAGTAGCCTGGCAAATCCTGGGGAAGGTCCACATCAAAAAATAGATGCTAGAAGGCTGATTATGATGATGATATTTTTTGTATATGTCAGTAAATCTTTTTTAGAAATTTTATGTATACTTCACATATCTGGAATGTTACCAACACTATTTACGTTCTGTAAAGTAAGCTTCAAACATAAAAACAAATACTTAGAAGTAATGCTTTTAAGACTTCGTACTGTAGCTGTAACATCAAAGAGTGAAGTAATAACGTTGTTTTGGTGCATAAAAATCTGACACCCACTCGAGATGTTCCGATATGCTGAGAGACATGCTATTATCAATACGTTTGTTGAAATATAACGGAAGTTTTTTCAAAAGTACGAATGCACAGAAAAATAAAAGTGAATGAATAATACGGATGGAGCATTTTAGTGGAACGTAAGTTATCTGGACATCATTTAATAAAGTTTCGGAATATTCGTGACAAGATATCCAGGTCCTATCAATTATTACGTCATTTTTCTTCAAATTTCCAGCAACATATATTCGTTAATTAAACAACACATTGCACAATCTCATTTGAAAAATATAATTGGAATAAAAACATCTAGACGAGTGTTTCTTACGAAATTGTGTTCAGTATTGGTCCTTTACAAACGGATCAGTTAATTGAAGAATCAACTATTTGAAGAAAGAATTCATCATCGTTCTAGTTGAACTTTTTACGTAGAACAGCGATAAGTTAATAAAGCTGACAAAGTCACTGTTATTTACTCAAAAAATGGTGAGGCACCGGGAAAAATCAGTGACAAGCTGACCAAAGTTCAAATTTGGGGCCTGGGTAATTGATAATCCGTCAAAGGCCATCAGTTGTTCGGCACTCGGATTTAATCAATCTGTTGAAAAGAGTTGATCTCCGATAGGTTGCCTGGTAATACTGGACTTTTCCCACGCTTGTATTTGCTGATCTCTCTCTCTCTCTCATTCTCTCTCTCACTCTCTCTCTCTCTCTATATATATATATATATATATATTTCTCTCTGTGTCTCTGTGTGTGTGTGTCTCTCTCTCTGTATCTCTCTGTATCTCTCTCTGTCTGTCCGTCTCTCTCTCTCTCTCTCTCTCTCCTTCTTGCGTCTCTTCAGGACGTATGGGTTCATCGCTCTCCAATGAATCCTCTCTTTTATTGCTTTCAGCCATTCTTCATCGTCTCATTTTTTTTTCTCTTTCGGGAATTCGTTCTGCTACCTGCTTATTCAAGTAGGTTCCAAGTCGGTTATCCACTCTTCCCTTTTGATGAACCCAGTAAGTGTCAAACTCTCCAAGACTACCTTTGTCGAATGTCTAAAAATTCCAAGAGTCTCTGGTTCTTGGTATCATTATTCTACGTGCTCTGTCCATGATACAATCTACATTCGTCGATAAAATCACAACTATTTCCAAAACTACTCTAAATTGCAATTGCCTTTCTGCACACCAACAACGACACACATAAGGAGGTTAGATATTACTAAACAGTATTTAATACCATGCAGTGGAAGTATTTGTACATATTCGTCATTTGTAGACCATGCATATTATGTGCAGTGAGACTAAGGACAACGCTTCAATTTGGTTAAGGTCAGAATTAACAGACAAAATGGATATTACGATACCACTACTCAACAGATAATTAAAAAGAAATCGAGATATTTACGACGATTATCTTTGTCTTACACAAGGTACCGATAGTGGAGCACAATAAACCCATCGCGTATCTTTCACTGAATTACAGATTTGCAGTTCGATATATATATATATATATATATATATATATATATATATATATATATATATATATATATATATATACTTATCATTTTTTGAAGATTGAATTATGTATTAATCAAGCTCGATATTAGGGATAGGGCATATGTATATAGAGACGGTCTGTTGAATGACCCCACTGACATGAAAATCAGAATCAAAATAGTAAATTTTATAAGCACTTCAATTCATTTATAGATATGCATATGTATACATATATACATATATATACATACGTGTGTGTGTGTGTGTGTGTGTGTGTTACAAAATGTTCTACCCATGAATTAGCCGTCCTGCTCCCCGTATTTTGCGGTCATTTTTCTTTAGTTGGTCTTCAAAACTGTTTGCCCCACCTTTATTTGTATATGCACTCACACATGCGAATATATATATATATATATATATATATATATATATATATATATATATATATATATATATATATATATATATATATATATATATACATATACATATATATATATGATATAAATAGATTGGAAGATATATTACTCAAATTTGCATACAGATATGGGCACTTGCCTTCTGGACGTGTTGGTAGACCCCCTAGCGATCGAAAACTACAAAATTGAAGCCTAAGCCGGCTTGTGGATATCCTGTTGTAGAAAAAGTCCGGAAGAAGATCCTCTGAAATAAAACTCAATGTTTTTATTTCGCTCTGGTCGTCGCTGAATATTCAAAAATGGATATTTAGAGAGTAGCATATGTGTTCTACAAGCATATGCCACTATAATTAAATGACAAACGGATTTCTCACCCACTCACTTTATTCATCTTCTGTTTTCTTCTCAGGAGACCAGTGGTGATGCAAGAGGGGCGACGTTTGCAGGATTGGTTGGGTTGGAATCATATTGTCACCCATATGAACACTGGTGGTGGGAATCTCATTTCAATGTCGTTATCATCTCTTCATGCACGGCGATCGATTTTGGCACAGGCTCTTCTATCGAAACAGCACTTCCAAGGGGAACACTGGGATGGTTCGGTAAAAGGTGCATCAAAATTTCCTGATTGATTTTTGCCGGTTAGTTTACTGCGGTTAACGACCATTCATGAAATGTTGGGACGAAAAAGAAAATACAATTCTAAAATACATGCAAACGAGCTTAACGTCCGCTGCGATGTCGGAACCTTTTTGGATCGTGATTTGCCTGATAGACCGGAACATAGAAGAGCGCTTCTGACTAGAGGATCGCAGCTACTCAATATACACATAGCAGAATTCTCTTAAACGCACCTTCCAGATGAGTATAACCGAACTGAAGTATTTTCTATTTTGGGGTCGGAAAACCAAAGGGAAAGAAGAGTGAAAGAAATGTTGGTTTTGCCATAAGAGCTATTCTGTCTGTTGATTCAGAGCCCCTACGTAGAATTCATGATCTCATAATGAAATTAAGTTTCCTTCCTCCTATCTTGTGGGCGACATAAATGTATTTTCTCGATTTATGATCCGACAGGCTCGTGAATATTCTATCTCATTACTTTATGACTTGCTCCATGCTGCCATTCTATTTGGACCAGAATATAAAAAACTGATAGTTTGGGGTGGCTTTAGTGCACGAGTTAGGAGACAGCGAGAGAAATGGAGGGCATTTGGCAGTTATGACATTAAGAACGAAAAGAGCAATGGATACTTCAATTCTCCTCGGAACTTGGCTTAGATATCAGTAAACCTTCTTCCATCAGAAACTAAAGCACGAAGTCATATGGATCCATCCAAGATCCATCCACTGTCACATGATTGTTTCATACTAACCCGGTAAAATTATATCCAGGACGTTTGCAGTGTATGTGTCCAACGCTTTACGAAATGTCACACTGATAATAACATAGTACTTGCGAAATCAAAACTTTAATTGGGAAAAGATTTTGGGGTGAAAGCCCCCTAAACGATCTGACGCATAGGTGGATATTTGCAAAACAGTATGGCATAAGTTTGGTGAATGTGTTCATGACAGTAGTCGAGAAAGTTTTAGGGACCAGATATACGCTTTGGGAGATGATGTCCTTGGTTTTAAGAAAAAAAGCTTTCAGACTGGTTTGACGACAATTATCCTGATTTCAATCGACTGTTGGAACTAAAATGCTCTCTCTTCCAATTGCTATTTGGCCCTACTCTGGAAAAAAGATTGACTTTGGAAAATTCTAAGCAACTGAAAGTAGGAGTTGGGGAAGGATTGGAAATTATGGTGGTCAAATATTCCGATAGAGGTTTGATAAAACAACATTTCGATGGTGCTTTGATCCTTATTCTCAAAATAAAAGAGATCAAACTCCGTATGCAATAATTTCAGACTATGTTGAAGAGGTCTTCTCTGATATTATATTGGAGTGTTTAGTGGAAGACTTTTGTCTTCATAGAAACCAAGTCAAAGGGGTACAATTGACATGATGTTTTCTGCAAGACAACATCAAGAGTAAATGTCTCTGTACCAGGTCTTCTTTGTATTGACAAAGGCTGTGGATACCGTTAATATAGAAGCATTGTGAAAAATAGTTGATTTGTAAACATGCCACACTCAGGCTGTATTCAACGGACAACTTCCTGGAAAAATTACTGTTTACAATCGGATAAAATGAGGAAATATCGCAGCTCTTACCCCCCATACCTTATCACGTTTCTCACCAATGCTTTCCAAAATCGTGTATGAACTTGAGGTTTCAAACAACAGAAAAGGTCATTGGTCTAAGGCAATTCAACTGCAATTCTAAGACATTCAGAGCCTTAACTCGAGCATTCCTCCATGCGGATTATGCTACTTTGGTAGTGAATACAGAATAGAATATTATGTATCGATTTTCATTTGCTAGGGCTGTATTTGGGCTCACAATAAGTTTGAAGAAGACACAATTTATGTTCACTCCATCACAAAGAAAACCCTACATTGAGCCAAATATCAGATTAGAAGTTGTGAATATGTTCTTAGGCATGGTTAGTACCATAACAAAGCATGGAAATTCGGGTGTTGAAATCCACATAATAATCGTAAATAGTTAGTTCATCCCCTCATCTTGTATTCTGCTGGCCTCAGTTTTGCATGTGATCTTTGAAGATCCTTGTTGTGAGTTATGATGTCCATCGGTTGTCTACCATTCTTTCAAGATGATCAACCCATTGGTAGCTATTTTTTGTAGTAGATTCTAGGATGTCTCTGACTCTTTTCTCTTCCTTATATAGAGTGCTGTTTTACCATTTTTCTATGTGAGGTTGAGCATGATTTTTTCATGTACGTGTATCATACTCCTCAGTTTGCAGGCCTGTCTCTTGCATTCCTAACGTTCCCCAAAATAGCTTTTTATGGTGAGTTGCAGCCTGGAAAGCACCAACGACATAAGTGTAAGAGGAGATTCAGGGACCGTCGGGGGATATTTGCAAGAATCTGAAAATGATTACGGGTAACTAATAATTAGTGACACTGGATTGAAGTGAATGGAAATGCTTATTCAGAGAAGACTGAAGCATGTTTGAGCAAAATTAAGCAAATTGATCACGCTGAACTGAAAAAATCCTACAAGACAAAATAAATCTCCTTTCAAATGCAGGTTACATAAATCACATCAAATCACAAAGAAATTAACAGAAAAGATATAGCAATTAGTTACCTCCTATTCCCAACAATACGATTTGTGCAAGTGTAAAACAAACCCTGAACTGAAGATACCTATAAAATTACACAACACGACCATTCCACAGACAGATTCAGTCAAGTCTTTTGAGCAGTCTGACTTTGGTCAGCTACGTCTGCTTCAGGAGTGAGCTGTCCAGATAAAATGATTGGACGGTTATGATTTGATGAGCTAAAGTAATCATCAAATGCATGAAAATATGCATCTGTATATATATATATATATATATATATATATATATATATATATATATATATATGTGCGTGTGTGTGTGAATGGATATGAGTAAATGTAAATATACACGTATATGACTAAAGTTGTCTGGACTCACACTCATATCTCTGTGTGCATAGATAAATATCGATTTACTTGAAACAGCTGGTAAGATCGTCTGCAAAATACTAGCTAATCTGTTCAACTTGTGTCTAAAACAGAGTAAGTTCTCTAAAGACTGGAACACGGCAATCATGATGCTACAACATATAAAAGGAAACCCTAAAGGCCCCAGCAACTACAGGCCTATAAGCCTACTCAACTGCATTCATAAACATTTCAGAAAAATCATCACCAACCGGATCACCAAAACACTAGATGAAAACCAACTACAGAAACCAGCTAAATTTAGAAGAAGCTACTCGGCCATGGATCACCTGTATTCACTCGCTGTGGCATTTATATACTTCACGGAGGCATTCGCCTCTGTAGAAATCCCCATGGTCATGAACACTATTACTCTACATGGTGCAGATCATGTACACGTCAAAGTACTGCCACATATATACAAACACAGCAACCCCTTTATCAGGCTACATAAAGACTTCAAAAAGGAGTAGAACAAAATGATACCAGCTCATCAATACTCTTTACATCCTGCATCGAGATGAATTTCTGTCACCTAGACTGGGAGAAGACAGGAATCAAAATAGACGACGAATATCTAAGCAACCTCAGATTTGCAGATTACATCGTCCTTTTTGCAGAGAACCAACACGATCTCCAACTAATGATAGATGAACCAAAAAAACAAAAAAAAAGAGTCGGCGTACACATGAACTTCAGTGAATAAAAAGCAATGTGCACCAATTATATCCAGAATAAGGACAAAACAGCCAAAATCTAAGATGCAAAACTGGGGAAGGTGGACCACTACATCTACCTTGGACAACGAATTTCTATGAAATCAAGCGGAGAATCACCCTCAGATAGCAAGCTTTCGGTAGAGCATCTCAACTTTCAAAAACAAGACGATCCCAATAAATCTAAAAAGAAGAATATATACAATGCATTCTCCTGATAGTCACTTATGGAGCTGAAACATGGAATCTAACCAAAAGACAGACCTGCAAACTGAAAAGCCTGCAGCGAGAAAATGAGAGAATTGTGCTCAACCCCACATTGAGAGATTAGAAGACAGCACTATATATCAAGAAGAAGAAAGGGATCCGAAAAATCATAGATTCTATTAGAAAAATTAAATGGTAATGGGTTAGACAACCGATTGGCATCACTACTCAAAACATGGATCTCGAGAAACCGCCTGCAAAACTGAGGCTCACAATAAGACGATGGAGAGACAAATAAGACAAATTCAGAAAATACTGGCCCTGCAACGCCCATGATAGAGGAATGAGGCTAATCCTGATGAAGGTCTATGTCCAATGACGAACGTTAAAGGACTGATAATGATGAATGTGATACGATTCGAGTCCATTCTTCTTCATTGCTGTAAGTGCAGCACGATATCGAATCATTATCCTCATCATCATCGTTGCCATAACATAACATTAGCCTTTTATGAAAGCTTTCAAGAAAAGTATTTGAGGGAAGAAATTTCGTCTGGTCCTTCTTAAGCCAAATCTAACACTGAGTTCTATTTTGAAATTACTCAGCTTCACCCATAGAAATTGCAAGGATCCGTATGGTTCGGCCGGTCACGTGACAAATACAAATATCTTCTTTAGAAAAAAGTCCATCCGTCAACATTGATAGCCAAAGCCATTAGGCTATTAAATCTTTATCTAGATTTTCCCGCAGGAGGTTCTTATAGGAACCCAAGTCCCAGACTGTGTGGCACCGACTTTTGAATAATAGTCCTGATCACTTGCAAGGTTAAATGTTCTTGCCCTTAACTATCAGACTCAGATAATTTCCTTCGCGTATTACTGCTTACATAAACTCATATGAAAACGCTCTTATATCCATTCACTCACTCAGCACAACGAATAACTGACAACAAATGTTCATACTCAGGATCGCATGATTCTCGGGTCAGATATGCTTGACTTTTCACAATCTAGACAAAAAAATTACGATATGCATGCAAATAAACATGCACCTGCAAATATCCCAATTTCTAGCACATACATACGCCACAAATGAAAACTAGTGTTTCATAAATACATATACATACGCATGCTTGCATGGTAGTCACGTTTTTATCATATTCATGACATATCAGTGATCTAAAGAATGACTAAAAGTCTCCCGACTTATAACAGGGTCGAATCGTTAGGAATTACTGAAAAATAGCTGGGAGAGCTGAAATCTTCGAAAAGTACTACTAACTAAAACTCTGATAGACACTAGTGATGCCCTAGACATAACGGAAGACGAAGTATTATCTGTGCAACGAAGTATCAAACGTGGAAAGCACAAAGCGAAAATGGTATGAAACCCGACCAGTTTGAAGGTGCTAGAGAAGTCTCTAACAAAGGACCAGCGCTTTCAAGAAACATAGGACAGCATACTTCTGTCTAAGATTACTGATTCTATTACACAAGAAAGAAGATAATTGAAACATCCACATTTTCTTTCTATTACAATATTACCTAACATATTCACTCCTCGGGAGGTACCTAAAGATTAATAGGCACTCAAAAGGAAAAAAAACAACATTACGAAACAGACTTCAGGGGTTGTTTTCTCAACAATAGATCAATATACACAATAAATCAATTGAGTTAAAGGACAATACAATACCTCAGACGACTTTGTTTGGCCACTGTGGATTACGAAAAAGCATTTAACACAGTATAACATACAACAATCTCAAACTCAGAGCAAGAACAAGGTGTAAAGGGGAATTACATTCAAGTCATTCATAAAATGAACGAAAATCGCCCTGCAAAAATAAAACCACTTAAAGATCCACATAAGATAGAATTCGGAGAGAGAAGTGAGGCAAGATATACAAAATCATCTACAGTAAGCCATGAAGTCGCTTTAATGAAGATGAGAAGAGCAAAGATAAACGGAGTGTCTGAAAATAAAATCTAAAAAGACTAGTTGAGACGTTTTAGCTAAGGCTGAAGAACATGTTTAACTAAGTTAGCTCTCAAATTTAGAAAACGACCGTAAAAGAGACATGGAAGGACAAATAAAGATTGATTGACCTGCGTAGACACATATTGGAGAGCACCTTGTCAATATGGTTAAAACGTCTAGTTTGCAATAAAATACAACTATCAACGATGACTGAGGGGGTCCCCAAAACACAGGAAATGACAAAACGAGATGAAATACGACTCATAATTGCATATTGATCCTAGGAAAGAGCAATGCTAGGAACAACTCCAAGTAATCATATAGGATCGATGTCGACCCAGGGGTAAACCAGTTTGGGGATAATACACAAATAATAATCAGGTGACATAAATGGAGATAGGCTGGAAACTAAGCAAGAAGAAACGAAAAACAGGTGGAGCAAAGGGTTAAGACATTATAACCCATGGGAAAGTAAACGCAGTAGGGAAAAGACCAGACAAAAGAATAAATGATGAGATGGAAAAGTTACGCATGAAAGAAGTTAGTACAATCACAGTCATTATGGGAGGAGAATGGGTGAGCTTTTGTGCAGCATTGGATTCATCAGTAGCATATGCTGGTGTGTATGTGTGTGTGTGTGTGTGTGAAGCTGGCACGTGCTACTAATAATACAAGGCATTTATTTGGCCTTCATTAATCCAATTTTTCGCCAAAGCCTTCACATGATTTGAATCAACAATGTATTTTTTTTAAAAACGAATAAAAAAAGTTACTAAGAAAATAATTACTTTTTATTATTATTATTGCAGCTCCATATGTTTCAGTGTTAGGGCATTATACAATTATATCCGGACTTATTTTGAGAAAGAGAGTAAATCAATTTCACATTCTTAGGGATTTATGCTTTTATAATGTAAACATCTTTGGGGTCTCTTCGATATTCACTGAGATATGAAATAAGGTAAGGGGGTTTCTCACACACACACACACACACACACACACACACACACATATATATATATATATATATATATATATATATATATATATATATATTACTGTGTAATCCACAGGCAGCTGTTTCGATGTATGACATCTCTTCAGTGTGGCTATAGACTTTATCCCACCCAGTACCGCGAGGCAGAATTGAAACCCTCACATCAGACCTGGATATATATATATATATATATATATATATATATATGTGTGTGTGTGTGTGTGTGTGTGTGTGTGTGTGTATATATATAGATTACCATTCTTTGTTAAAGTAAGATTCTAATAGAAAAATTCCGTCTTCAATGAATAAACATCAAAAGTTTCATTCAGTTTCACGAAGAATTTTGAAGTTGGGGGTAGGGCTCCCATGTTAGGGTCGGATTCTTTCTGTGGTCACCTCACAGAAAAAAAAAACAAGGATCACCTCCGTGACCAGTGGGAAGTGTTGTTTGCTAGTTGAGAAGCAGTTGAGCAAAGTAGGAAACTTGTATTGACCAGTCCGGTGAAATTTGCTGAATGGTTGATGGCTGACTAAAACGAAATCAGCATTGACATGGTCAAGCACAGTGTTCAAATGTTTGGAATGTGTGCAATGCGTTAGCCAATCAGGTTTTACTGAGGTTACGCACTGCTAAGCGCATTGGAGGCCTTTGGACTCGTCCTTCGGCTCATTTCAATACATATCTTAGGATGTACATTTAGTTTGTTATTTTATAAACGGTATCATCATAATGTATTATATATTGATGAAACAGTGCTTACTAACGTAGGTTACACCCAAAAGTATTTAAAGATGTGGGATCAGTAAGTATAACGACGGACATCACTCGCTGTTCGTGTCACGTTTATTGAGTGTTCACCCACGTGGATGTTGATCTGTTGCGTTGGTTTCAATCTCAGATAACATGTAAACAAATATGATATAATCTTTAAGAGTACAAATTACAGAGAAAATATTCCTTGAGTTAATTTTCTACAAACATATTCAACTAACATATATATACATATAGGTATGTGTGTGAGTGAATCTGTGTGTGTGTGTGTGTGTTTGCGTGTGTGTGTGTGTGTTTGCGTGTGTGTGTGTGTGTGTGTGTGTGCATGCATGTGCATATTGATACTTGTATATTTCTGCGGTAATATTTATTTCTGAATGAATAATGGTGTCAGAGAAAATTCAGGAAAGCCCTATGCGTCTCTTGCCTGAAGCTGCAGATATTCACTTGTCATGAAACAAACAGACCTGATAAAGTTTTTTTTTATGTCAAAAAAGACGGATTGCATTTCTAATCGGATAATCCACCAGGAATTATTCCTTTTTTGCTGATACATAAATTGCAGGAAGCGCTATTGATTTGCATATTGAGGCTCCCTGGTTGGATTGATCTTGGCCTGGTGATTGATTTCTTGACACATCGATCAAGACAAACCCCTGGAGATTGGTTCATCTCATTAAGGTGAGGATCTCATTAGTCATGAGAAATATTTGCATGACAGAAACACACGAAAATACTCTTCAACACAGCATATGAGTTGCTCCATGCATAACTAGAAAGCGACTATATATATATATATATATATATATATATATATATATATATATATATATATATATATATATATATATATATATATATATATATATATATATCAGTAATCTTTTACCGTCCATCATTGGACATAGACAATCCCCAGGATTCGCAACCTCTTTATCATGGTGGTCGCGGTGCCAATACTTCCTCAACTAGTTTAATTCGTCTTGCCATTTTATATTTAATCATTTTCTCATACAGTGGGCGATAGTATCCATCAGTTGTCAGAAATTCTTGCAACACGACCAGCTCATTGCCACTTGTTTTTTCTTTTGATGTACTGCATTGTTTTTTAATCCATTCATGTGATGTCGAGCATGATGAGCATGTTGCATGGTTCAGAGTTTTAGAGGTGATTGTTTGGTTTTGGTGTATGTTTAAGCTCCATAGACTTTCGGGGGAATGCATTGGTCGTGGACCTTTCGTTTTAAAACAAATTGAACTGTACTGCATTGCAGGGGGGATTTCAAGGGGAATTATATTGGAACTTATCGTCCATCAAAATATTCGTGTCCTAAATCTCAAGTATTTTGCTTTGGGTTATAGGATTAACATATTGCCCACTCATGATTTGATGAAAATCATTTAATTTTAAAACTTCAACTTTTCATTATAATTCTTTTTTTCCATCCTAATTCTTTTATCAACATTTCTTTTCAAATAAATTAGTATTTTTGATTTTGGACTCGGTTCTTTGGCAGAATACTATAATTTATTGATTTGGACTTTGATTTTAAAATTCTCTCAAACAGGTCATTAAAAACGACAAATCATGGATTTTGAGCACGACAGAAAAGAACAGAGAAGATCCATTGCTAACACTGCAGGAGTCATGAAACAACTTTCCCTGAGAGGACATGGTCTGTTGATGTTTGGATGCAAAACATGCAAGCTAGGTAACCTTGACCAGGAAGGGGATGATGTCGAAAGACTGGAAGCCTTTATAGACTACGATAGCATCATTGATCATGTACCCCAGAGCATCGGAGACATATATCTTGCTACTGATGGTTAGAAAAGTAATGCTCTATGTTGGGAGAAGGAATAAAATTCCCCCTAAATCTTTATAAAAATGAAATTTGTTGTGGTCATAATTATGATTGGCAATATTGAAGGCCTTCAGTGAAGCATATTATTTTCTCAAAGAATTTGGAATTATAGATTGAAACCTATGTCATTTTTTCAACTGTCAAAAGTTTCATCCACATAACACATAAATTCATCCATCCATCGTGATGCGCTATTATTAAAACTTAAAACATCAGACGGTTCGATTAAGCCCCTGAAATATGGATTCTTTTTGTTAATAATGAAATTTTTTTAAAAATAATGCAAATTTTGATGTTGGTTCTACGGTTTCGTTTCCTGTGATGATAAGTGCCATCTTGCATCTCAATGAACCAAAGTCTTGATCCTTAAAAACTTACAATAGA